>JAVQKG010125495.1:0-11936 GCA_036025885.1 Hypseleotris bucephala | reverse complement strand
GCTGAGAGGAGCAATGTGTTCCTCACGTGGCCGGTGTGGCCACCAACGCGCACTAAGCAGCACGTCTGACGCGCGTCGACGTGCTGCTGCGCTAGACGCATGCAGTGTGGCCCCGGCCTGAGCAGTATCACCCAAAAACAAAACTGTATCCAACGCTGGTACCTGCTCCATCTGGTGTGATGGTGCCGAGCTTCACAGCGAGTGGGTATCCAGTCTCCTTAAAGTGGTGCAAGGCATGATTGTTGCCCCCAGAGCCGTCGAAATACCTGCGTCCACAAAGCACCTTTCCATCCGTCAGATTCATCCAAATATTCTCCTGAAGGTCGCACACCTCACACCGCCAACCACTACAGTGACAACAAAATATAGTTAATGCTTTTAGTTACGATTCTCCATCTATAATATTAAATCACTCAAAATAAATCTGTTTAGTCATTGTATTTATAAAGACATATTGAAAAAAAAAAAGCACAACAAGCAAAGCCCTATGCCCTTGTGATTAGTCTGAAATCTAAGATCTCACCTCGGAGGGATCTTGACTCCATTGTCGAGTTGTTTCAGGTCAGCAGCATGCTTTGACTCCTGTCTCACTTCTCCATCCCACTGCTGAACTTGTAATGCGTGAGACACTGAGTCAGCAGCCATAATGCCCGCCATCGACAAAGACACCTTAAGGGTAAAAACGCTATCAGTACATTTCCATGAGACTTGTTTTGTGTATTGTATTAAAGCTTTGACTGCAATAGTATTAGTTTTAAGTATATTAGTATCTTACCCGCTCTCTCACAACTTCAGCCATGGTTGCGAGGTCTTCAGATGTCACCTCTTGACGGTCAGGTAAGATCACAACTTTTATATCCTCCTCATATTGGTCTTGATCAACATCAAAACCTCCTTCAATCCCTGGACATAAAGGAAACAGGCACATTTGAGCATAGTGGACAGCTAAGAAAGACCACATCACACGAAATAAGGTTTTAACATATAGGTACCAATAGCTAATCTGGTGGGCTTCTTCTTTGGTGGGTGTCCAGATGCAGAGTTAGTGTCATCTTCCTTCTGAAAAAGGCAAATGTCAATGATGCACACTTCTCAAATCTATGTACAGCTGTCAAAGATAAGCACAATAAATCAAAGTAAATCATTCTACCTTGGGCTTGCTAGTCCGGGTTATATGCAGATATGCCCTCTGTCCAGTTCGTAAATGGTGTCTCTCCACATATTGACTGCCAAAGCCCAAGAAAGAATTCATGCACACATACAAACCACCTTCACTTTCCTGAAAAAAAAAAACATAAAATAATTTATTATTCATAATGGCAAAGTGGAGAAAACGTGTAAAATTAAAATTACCAAGTAAAATGTAACATATCATTTGAGATAAAATACACATAATGTGCCCACAAAATGTCAGTGTTTCTTTCTTCTACTTTTGACAGAACAGCTCTTACAGCTAATGCTCCTAGCTAAGTAGCTACATAGCTAGATTCCCAAAACTACAGTGCATCATTAGCTTAGCATGGCGCTAGCATGCTACTCATTCAGAACAAAAACTAAACCCGTATTTTAATAACAGGACAACAGTGACTAAGCATTTTACTATTTCAACCTGAGAAGGCCATGGGGTTGTATTGATATCAGTGATGTCTGTGTACTGTCTACATTTACAAAGGAAGGATGTCTCACCGGTGAGGCAAATGACAAGGCGCATTCGTCTTTGTGGACTCGGTCCCCGGACTTCGGGACCCGAATTGTGGACAACACCGACATCAAGACCTCGCCAACCTCCGCCATGACCAGTCAGTTTGATCCGTCTTACAACAGGACAGGTGCTCCGCTGAGTTTACAGCCCAGCCTTTTATTATAGGCTCAGTCGGCGTCTATGGTCCTGTAGTGGGGCTGTGCTGAATGAGATGCTCCACAGGAAGGCCGCCGAGCGAAAGAGCTGTGCCACATTACCGTAATACACAGGTTGTGCATGCACCTACCAAACGTGCTTCTGTATAAATGTATTTCTTTTACAAAAAATAAATTAAATTCAACACGTCGAATAAGAGATGTAGATGGTGACAATTATTCAGACTTTTCATTCGCATTTTAATACAATACAGTGATGTAGTTGTTTCAAGTTCTCCTTTTATGGTAATTACGGTAACATAGTAAAAACAGCCGCGAGCGCCCTCGTGCTGCAACATGGAACTATTGCTTTTTCCATCGGTGCAGGCGTGCACAGTAATTTATGGACAGGAGAAAGTTTGCACGTCGAATAATTGCGTCGTTTTTACGAGTAATTACTACGGAGTGGAGCACTGCTGACATGTGATAGCTCCGGCACGTCCAACCTCGCGAGGGAGGAAACTTTATGGAGACCAAACTGCCAAAATATCTGTAGTCCCTCCTCTTCTCCAAACTTCTCCTCCAAGGGATCTTCTGCTCGGGACCATGGCGGTGCCGTATTGTGCTGTATACGTGGCGCTTTATGTCCTTATTTTGGCGTTATTTAATTTATCAGTCATAAACGCGGGTAGTGGCAGCTCCAGTACTTTGTCACTTCTTCAGCCGTATGATTTTCTGTATTACAGTGGAGTGCGTGCGTATTTTGGTGAAGAGTGGAGCAAAGCGGAGGAGCTTTTAGAGAAATCTATCCAAACCAAAGATTTACTTTTTAAAGTTCGCAGAAAGTGTCACGATGATTGTGCCACTGCAGGAAGAAATGCACTACACAAACTTGGTAAGTCATAAGGTAGGCTATTGTGTATTAGTTGTAATGTCATAACAAATGTAAATCACAGTAAACATCATTGCCATTTAATATTTGTCATTAATGAGTGATTTCCCTGTGTTTTAGACTCTGAAGGGGGCAGCCTGTGGGATCTATGGGTCCTGGATTGGGTGCAGCAAAAAGCAGAGTGTTTAAGGTTTTGTTTGGGACAGTCAGTCTCACCTGTGGGGCTGCTCCCTGTCTCCACTGATATAGAATATGAGTTTGCCTATCGCAACCCATACAACTTTCTCCAGGTCACATATTATAAAGTAAGTTTTGGACCACTCATAATTAAATAGTATTTGATGACTGTTTGACCATCTTGAAACTGTTCTTTACCTCAGCTGGAGAAGCTACAGAAGGCGGCATCTGCAGCTCATACCTATTTTGTGGCTAATCCAAGTCATTTGGAAATGCGCAATAACATTGAGAAATATCGACGAATGGAAGGAGTCACACGAGACGCCTTTCAGGACAGAGAGATCAACAATGAACGACACTGGGTATGGAAAATGTAACAATAGTTTTGACAAAATTGGTGAAAGAATTTCAAATTTCTGTATACAGCCTATTTCATTTGATTTGGAAATGTAATGATTAATAATACATTAGTCTTACATTCATCGTCGTCATGCATTCACTCCTCAGTCAAGCGTGTCTGCCATTCTGCGCCCACAGTTTCTCCTGACCATCATAGCCATAACAGTATGCTCTGGCCAGGGATTCAAACTAGCATCCCTCTTACCCAATCATTATGGGTAAGCGTTCAACCTGCAATTAGAGGGTAGCCAGTTTGAATCCCTGCCTGAGTCCCTGCCTGTGTCCCTGGGCAAGACACTTAACCCCCTTGGCCCCCCTGTGACCCAGGGTGGCTTTGGCTACACAAGGAGCATACTACCACCGATTGACTGGAGTGAAAGAATAATGCAATTGTAAAGCGTCTTTGGGTATATAGAAAACCGCTATTTAAGTGGTATGCATTATTAATATTATGGTACTTCCCCTATATCCATCTCAGGTTTTGTATGATTCTGCACTTCAACACGAGACCACGGCTGACTGGTTGAGAGCTACAGAGAAATGGAGACAGTGTGTGAATGAGACGCTGCTGCAGACAGAGGAGTGCAGGGTCCAGTGTGAAACGTCCACTCAGCGTCTGCCTGAAGACAGAGGAGAGGACGGGGTACATGGAGCTTATGAGAAGGCTGCAGGCAAGAAACAAGCTCTGACTGAAAGGGAATATTCTTAATGTTAGGGCTGACAGTTTTTAGTCGCTTAATACAGTGTTTTTTAATGTTATTTGAGCTGGGGTACACCATATAGTCGATAAAAATCCCAGGGCATACCATTGGTCTAAAATATTACCAAAAGGCACAAGGTTGACAGCGTACCTATACATTATTACTGTAACTCAGCTACAACAGGAAAGTGCATTCATTTACCCATCCTGTTCCCAAATTAAACACTAGAATTTTAAGAAAAGACAGAAAAAGTTGATTAATTGCTCAGTAGGGTCTTGGTTAGTTGATTACTTGCATTCACTCTGCATGAAGAAAATCTGGTCTAATTTCTCACTTGAGAACTTTCACTACATCTTATGTTCTTTTTTTCCACAGCTCTTTCTCTGTCTCTTCTGTCGTGTCAACAATCATGTTCCACACAAGTCGCCACTCGACCGGGAAGGATTTCAGCTCAAGAAGACTTTCTACCCACACAGCTGGAGCATCTGCACATAGCACAGTTTAAAGGTTGGTATTTGTGGTTTTGTACACTTCATCAGGGCTTGACATTAATTTTTTTTGTCCACTGTCCAGAAAAACCCTCAGAAGATTCTAGCCACTCAATATTTTTACTATTCACAACATTGATCAATCAGAGTGCTCCTGTCCTATGAAAATGTGTGATTGGTTAAAAAGTTCCTTCCCTCATTCAAAAACCCGTATAATTCAGCCCACAGGTGACCTTGAAGTCTCATTTATTCTTAGATAACTTCTGGTACGCTTTAACCAAATAATTATCTTTGCAAGGAAAACACATCAGGTAGTGGGACTTTTATCAATATTAAAAAAAAAAAAACTTTTATCAATATTTCATAGTGTTTCTTATTGTGTTTTGTCACAGCTGGTGATGTGTCTGGCGCAGTACAGACCCTTCGCTCTCTGCTCCTGTTTTACCCCACGGACAAAGACAACTTGGACAACTTGCAACTCTACTCTGAGACACTAGAGGGAGACACAGAGTCACAGGGCATACAGCCTGCACAGGTTTTCTATCTTCTCAATAGTTCAATCCATTCATTACAGCAGGGCTATTCAAGTTCATCTGCAGGGGGGCAAATTAGAATATTACAAGAACTACTGACTAAACACATCACACATATGAAAATCACTAGTATTCACAAATCCTTCTTATTTTTTCTTTATTGAAACCATTGCAACACAATTACACAAAAAAACTTCCATAGGTGCAAAAATATATCATGTATCAAGCTTCATTTGGGGTGAAGATAACATTTATTTGCAGTACCTAGCCTAGAAATATACCTCTAAAACAGTAAACATTTGAAGTAATAGCTCATTTTTTAATGCAAAACTACAGCAAACCTATGTAAAAAAGTTTCAAGTATCAAGCCTCTTTGGAGTGATGAAAACATTCAAAAGAGAGATTGGATGCACTGAGGATTTTTAAAGAAAACTTGCCCCTAGCCTGCCTGTTGAATGTGCCCTTAATTAAATGGCATGGTTCTATATTTACTGTATTTGTATTTCTCATGTAGGATATTGCAAGATATGTTAGTCGTTCATTGCAAGAAAAAAAGCTTCTATATTTTGGTATGGAGAACCTAGACTTCACGTTCACAGACCCAGTGAGTACATTTAATTTACAATAATTTCATATTAGCGTCAGAATTCAAAGCAACATTTTTTTAGGATCTTTGGACTCCGGAAGATGTTGTTCCTGAATCACTTAAGGAAGCCTGGAGGTGAGACAAACACCATTCTGTCTGTACTTTGCAATTATTAAATACACATTCAATTGCTCTTTTTTTATCTTAGAGCAGAAAAAGAGCAGATGTATGAAAAGATGAAAGATGGGGAGCAACAGGAGGATGTGGATGATAGTGGATTTTATGCAGGTAACTCATTTATTACGTCCGTCAAAGACATTGTTTTCTGTAGTGTTTTTGGTTGAAGGTTAGGAATGACCCAAGGAACAATTGATTCGATTAAAGAATAGCATCTGTTTTGCAACTTTACTCAAAAAATGCCCCGATTTTGTTGAAATTACCCGTACCAGCGAGTCGGAAATTACACACACCAGTTAGTAAAATGGTTACACTTTATTTTACATTATCCCTCAACTACATCGTATCTACGTCATTAAGTGTAATGTAATACATTGTGTAACAAACTGCAGTAACATGTAACTACATTGTACATACATAATGGTTAAGGTTAGGGTTAGTTACGTGTTATTCCAGTTTGTTATACAGTGTTACATTGTACTTAATGAGGTAGATACAATGTAGTTCAGGGGTAATGTAAAATAAAGTGATCTGTGGAAAATGAGCTGGTTTGGCAGAGGTCTGTGCTTTCTAGTTATTAGTATAATATAGTTTTTATTCATTCATTCATTCATTATTTTCTTCCACCATTTGTAGGAGGTTCTGTGCCCCAGGTGGGTGTGACCATCACCATGAACGATGAGATGCTGAATGGAACAAACCGAGTTGTTTTGGACGGACTCATGACTCAAACCGAGTGTGACACAATATTACAGTTAGCCTCGGTGAGTAAAAGACCCCAAAGTATTATCTGTAAAAACTATTGTGACTTAAATATAGACGTGTGTTGGGACTGACAGGCGGCTGCGTCAGCTGGAGATGGTTACAGAGGGAGAAGGTCACCTCATACCCCTCATGAAAGCTTTGAGGGTCTAACTGTTCTCAGGGCTGCAAAGGTAAATAAAATCAATACGCCATGCTTACCATGCCTATATCTTTTTCATAATATTGTCATTATTCTGATCTATAGTTGGGTCAGGACGGCCTGGTGAATCAGTCCGATGCTAGACTCTTACATGAGCTGGGAGAGAGAGTGCGCACCCTGCTCCACTCGTACTTCAGGAGCCCCTCTGGACTCTTCATCTCATTCACTCACCTGGTCTGTCGCAGCGCCATCGCAGGTAAAATACACATAGTTTTGTAAAACTATACAATGGGGAAAAACTTGCTATTAGCCACCAAAATATCACAAATTAAGATTAAGGTTTCGACAAATGACAACCACTCTGCCACATGTAGGTATGTCAGAGTCTCATACCTCACTTTGTCTATTTAAGAAATGGAGGCAATTGGAGGCAAGACCATAATACATTTACCACTGAGAAATTAGAATTAGCCAGAAAATATGAGAACTCAAGATGGTTTTGATAAATGACTACCACTCTGCCACATGTAGGTAATGTCAGAGCCTGGTTAGGAAACATTAGTGAAAGGACTTCACTCTGTATGTTTGTTTAATGTGCACATTAGTTTAAAAGTGAGCATTTTGGTTGGTGGCAAAATTCTTGATTTCTTTAGGTTTTACTGGACAAGTCCTCAGATGACCACAATAGCTTTTCATTGCATAGTCAGAATTGTTCAATCTCTCATGACAAACCCTACTTTCTTTAGTAAAGTCTGGTTTTATACTAAATTATTCACAAATGTATTTTCTCAGGGGACCAGCAGGGCAGAATGGACCTGTCTCACCCCGTCCACGTGGACAATTGTCTCCTCGAACCAGAGACTAAACTGTGCTGGAGAGAACCACCAGCTTTCACACACAGAGACCTAAGGTACTTTATAGACCAGGTATAGACTTTACTATTTGTATTCAATTCAATAAAAACAACAACAGAATATGTCTGTCCACAGTGCCATTTTGTATCTAAACGACAACTTTGATGGCGGAGAGTTGTTCTTCACAAACAGAGATGCAAAGACAGTCACAGTAAGTTGCATTTAATAATTTTCTAATACTTTTCAACAGAACATCTTTAACTCCCCCTCTCTTGTACAGGCCAGAGTTAAGCCCGGCTGTGGTCGTCTGGTGGGCTTCTCCTCGGGTCCGGTGAATCCACACGGTGTCGCCGCAGTGACCAGCGGGAGGCGGTGCTCACTCGCTCTGTGGTTCACTAAAGAGGAGATATACAGAGACATGGTGTGTATCAATATATTCAGTTTAAATATTAATCACAAGAAATATTTGAACTCATATATTGTAAGAAGATAGGAAAGAGCAGTGATTTGATCCACTATTTTAGGGTGTGTGAGTAGCTGTAAGGTTTAGTCTGCAGTAGGCGACTCACTTTTGGATCCCGACCCAGCATTTGAGAACCACTCCTCTATATAACGCACATATTAGTTAGTTAGTCTTCCAGTTAGTAGATTGTCTGTGTTACTGGTTTAATGGATGCTTTTTGGAGAAGCTCATCAGGCTGACAGAAGCCAGGCCTAAATTAGAAAAAAGTTGCTGTATTATAAAACCGAAGAGAAAGATGAGAACAAGCGATTGGTAGACCAGACGTACTCTGAGAGAAATGCAAATGTGTTGGTTTTTGTGTGTGGTTACTGAACTTCATGGCTATTATGTCATATTAAACGTAATGGAAACCGGTCTCACTTAATTTTACATTATGCCTTAACTACATTACATTGATTGTGTAACAAATTGTAATATGTAACTACATTGTACATACATAATCGTTAAGGTAAGGGTTAGTTACAATGTAGTTACATGTTATTAAAGTTTGTTACTCTATGTATTACATTGTACTTAATGAGGTGGATACAATGTAGTTAAGGGATAATATAAAATAAAGTGTGACCAAAAAATCATAACAAAAGATTAGTTTTATAGTTGTAGTTGTAGTTGAAATAAAATCAAAGAAGGGACCATGGCTTAGCTCTATAGCACATGCCGCCCATATACACAGCTTACAATGTTTGCCATGGTGTTGTGAGTTTGAATCCAGCTCATGTTTTATGAATGTCATTCCCCATTGGTCTGCAAAATTAACTATTAGCTAGATGGACATGGCATGAGTTTGCTGTTGTAACTGTAAGAATGCTTTTTGTTCTGTCCCTATTAAATAAACACTCTTTTCTGAGATTTTTAGTCAATCAACTGTCCTGTCCAATAAAGCCAAAAAAGGCCAAAGAAAAAAAAAATCTAAGTAGATCCTCACATATCTAGAAAACAACCGCAAACATCAACTGGAGGTGTAATTAATTGTTGTTGTTGTCTGTATGTGTTTCAGGAGAGAGAGGAGGCAGAAGCACTATTGGGCATAAAGGCACAGAATACAGTGAAAAAAGAGGCAGAGGCAGAGGGCGGAGCTACACCGGCCCGAAACGCCCGGAGTCACGCCCCAGCGAAGAAGAGCAGAGGGAGTGGTAGAGTGCAGGGCAGGAAGGATGAACTGTGAACTAAAATCATGAAAGAAGTGCTATAGTTGAATACATTGTGGAGTCTGTAAGTTTACAAAAATAGGGGGAAACATGCTTAAAATTGACTATCTGACCATGTTCTGTGATGTAAAGTTGGTTGATTATAGTCTGTTCAGGCCAGGGGAGGGACTAAAGTAAAACTCGACTACTATTGGTCAAAGTGGTATTGGTAAAATTGACTATCTGACCCTGTTCTATGATGTGAAGTATGTTGTCTGTAGTCTGTAGAGTCCAGGGGAGGGACTAAAGAAATGTTTTATGTGTGTAAATGTTGTATTTGCATTTTAATTGTTGGATGTCAAGGGCTGGACTACATTTTTGCAGGATGTACATTTTCATATGAAGACAATAAAAGATGAACAATGACTGTGTAGTTTTAGTAAGCATGAAAGAAAGACTTACATAAGGTTAAAAGCACAATTCAACAAACAAAATAAATAGCACAAGTCATTAGCGCAATTCATTAGGGCTGAAACAAGTAATCACATTTTTGAAATGATAATCAACCAATTTAGTAATGGAATAATCATTACTTGGAGTATACTGACTCTTAAAAATAACATTTGCTGAGAGGAAAAAAATATTTACAGCCCACACAAAGCAGTAATTAAGACCAAACAGTGCAAAAAAATATATACAAATGAATTGCATTTAATTATTTGTCTGTAAATTTGTCCTCGGAAGTCCACATTTTCACCCTCAATCAAACCAGTATATGACAGTATTAGTGGTTTTGCAGTTAAATATAATTGTAGTTACAGTAATCTGTAGGATGCACTTTTTGGACAAACACTGGTGACATTTTGTGGCTTTAGCTCTTTGTATGCTATTTAGGAGATTTAGAACACAAGAACAAATATTTCATCTGAAATTTAATATTGTTCCACCGTTGAGTGACTAATTAAAACTAATAACTTCCCATTAAGTCAACAGTAATAGGCCTAACTAAATATATGCAGCTTATTGTTGCCCTTCTGGAACTGGGAACTAATGTATTTACATATTACTACTGTTTCACACTGGGCTGTACAGACCATACTATACTTTTAAAGATTCTTTATAGTTAACTTTACACCCATAAAATAATTATTATTAGGAAGAGCTGGCTGAAGTGTCTGGGGAGAGGGAAGTCTGGGGATCTATGCTTAGACTGCTGCCTCCGCGACCCGGCCCCGGATAAGCGGTAGAAGATGATGATGATGATGATGATGAAATAGCCACTTTACATCATAAAACAGGGTCAGATTGTAAATTTTAATCATTTTATAAACGATTTTTAAAACAGTATCTTAGTTTTAAAGGTGTGGTCGGGTTGCCAGTTGGAATGCTTACTTGAGCATATATTGTTATTGTGTCCCTAGGCAAGACCTACATTGCCTGGATGAATGTGTTAGCGTGACTGTGGTAGTCATAAGGGGCTGTAGGCACAGAATGGCAGCCACACTTTCACCACTGAACCTGTTCTATGATGTAAAGTAGGGAGACATTTAAGTAAAACTCCACTACGATTGGTCAAAGTAGTAACCCCCAAATGTTGCTGTAGAGGCCAGGGGAGGGACTAAAGTAAAATTATAATTATGACAGATTACCTACTTTACATCATAAAACAAAACTTTAACAGCCTATGACATTGAAATTAAACGTTAGCCAACAAGTCTTGGAAAATGTCGAGAGAGAGAGTCGGACTATGCAAAGGCAGCCAGACGAGGGAGGAACAAGAGGTGCACACGGACATAGAAATGGAGGGATTACCGCTAATCTCTCGTAAATGAGTGCATTTGTTTATGAAGCTTAAAAACCTCCATTTAGAATATGGAATAATAATCCAGCATCGTTTAATCATTTGGCAAAGACACACTCGACTGTCCCATTACAACCAGTATCCCCCCTCTTCTTCCCCATCTCGTGCATTAGGTTCAAGCACTGTTTATGGCCCATATTAACACTCTCACTCCCCCTGTGTGATAATCCCTATGATGTAGAATTGGGTCGTTCGGCCTGTCTAATGCTGCCTTGGTTTTAACCTTTTCACTTCCTAGCGCACACAAACCCAGGCCCAAAATGTCTATGGTAATCTACTCTTATATGTGTTTTCATAATGTGTCTCACATATCCATTAGTGTAAGCGCCAGGGCCATGTACTGTTCTAATTACACACTCAAGCAGAAAATCAACTGCCCGTGTGACGTCACATTTCCATATTTGATTAGAACAAGTTACGTAAGGCCCAGCATCCTTCCAATAGTCTATCGAGTTGCGCGGCTTCCTGTTGAAATGTTTACAAGTTGCTTTATTAGAAAATCCCAGGTTGTAATTGATATTTTGGTACCACTTTATTTTGCATTATCCCTTAACTACATTGTATCTACCTCAAGTACAATGCAAGACACTGTGTAACAAACTGGAATAACATGTATCTACATTGTAACTAACTATAACCATTATGTATGTACAATGTAGTTACCTACATGTTATTACATTTTGTTACACATTGTATTACATTGTACTTAATGAGGATAGTGTAAAATAAAGTGTAGCCAAACATATATATTTCAGATCATTGGAATTCTCAACATTGTTACTTAAAGCTGTAGCCAGAAAGTTTCGTAAAATAAACAACAGTTAATTAAAATAGACTATCTAAACCCATTTCCGTTCACAATGATTATTTTACTTTAG
>JAVQKG010125484.1:0-11131 GCA_036025885.1 Hypseleotris bucephala | reverse complement strand
GCAGTATATTGTCAAAAGCCTGCTTCCATTGTAGGTTTAACTTCTACAAACATGTTCTAAAAGGCATGTGATTCTTGTGGAAGTTTAAGTCTTCTTTCAAGTGTTAATCATGTTTCCAGATACGTTTAAAATGTGCTGTGTGAACTTAATCTTAGTTTTAAAAACAGTATTGCAAATCTTATTTGCAATTAGATAATTTGTTCAGAATCGCGCAGCAATAATGATGCATATCACTTAGCCTATATAGCTTATGTAGATACTAATGCAAAAAACATTTCTAAAAAAAAACAATGCGACTAACACCAGATGACCTTCAAAATCTCCAACTTTTGGAATTATTAGGTTACAATGTAATATAATGCATTTTGCCACAATGTTTATCTGCTCATAACCAAGCTAAAAAATACAACAAATTCTACTGGCTACAGTATTGGACTCATTAACCAATCCACTGATCCATCTGATGAACTGGCACCGATTTCCAGTGCAGACATGGCAGACATAGAGCGCACAGCCTCTCAGACACACTGACAAATGAATTGTAGACACAGACACCTGAATGTTCATTGGCTTATCCAAGTCCACTACCACACTCGATCAAACTGGGCCTGACAAAGATCATACATCTTTGGGTGGAATTGATAAAGAATGATGATGGGCAGGTTTGCTTGTATGTCCAAGGGAAATGCGTTGATGCTAAGGCTGGGACAATATACTGTACAATAATATCTTTGATCGCAATAAAAACACTGACAATTAATTTTTTGAGGCTATTTTTTAACATTGCGATAACCCTTCGTTTATTTGCACCTCAATGCCTTTTAGTCCTTACTGTGAACAGATAATTTATTGTACAAGTAAGTAGCCTATAGTTCAAGTGATATTAGTCTCAACCTAAAATAAAGTGTAAGATTCTAAACTAGCATTTTAGGGACTTTTTAAACTAGTGCGCATTGTTTTTTCATTATTGTGATATTATCGTTAATCGCTATTACTATGGACACAATAATCATGAGACAAAAACTTAATATCGTCCCAAGTTGATGCTCGTACTGATATGCGATCATTGACAAATGGATGACAACAAGGAGGTATGAATATTTCTCGTGGGTGTGAAAATATTTCCACCATTAGTTCAGTAACAGCAGCCTCCCTTCAACAAAGGAACAGCTAGTTTCACGTATAATGCATTCTGTCACTGCTTGCACTGACCGCTCTCCTCGTCTATCTCCTCGTTCCGGTCGGATAATGTGGAAATACACCAAATTAATTAAAAGGTGCGCCGTGTCTGGTGGGATTTTGCCTCAGTTTAATGTTGAGCCACACAGAGATGTCAGTTTCCATAGGATCGACCTCCGACCTGACGCTATAGGCTCCAGAAATAAACAACCCCTCCCCTCGCTGCCCTCCTGGTACCATCAAATGACCAGTACAGCATCACAAAGAAAGAGCTGACCACTAATGTCCCACAGCTTTGGACAAGAAACTATGACAAAATATGACAAATGAGTTGATAACACACTGAAGACATTTATAACTAAAATGTGGTTAGAGGTTTATTAGGCTTGACCGAAAAAGAACTGAAATGTCAAAGGAGCAAACAGTAGCTGATGAGTAAAACATGGATAGTGAAATCAACAAAGAGAAGAGCAGTGAGCCAATCAAGTGATGCGTCTAAAACAAAGGGCTGTCTGTAAAGGCCTGGACTTTATTCTGTCCCGGGATGAGAGGACTTCGATCAGGCGCATGGAGTCACAAAGCCCTGATGTAGCCTGTTAAGCTCCCTCTTCGATTCAGCTCATTGAGCTCTGTGCTGCTGATCAATTAGAGAACAGCTGAACCAGCTGCTGACCACACAAATACAGTCCATTTTTACTGTTTTAAAACACAAACGTCTTTGTAAACGGGTTAACTGAGTCTGTGTTATTGTGGTTTAATCTTTTAAGCATTTAAGCATTATTAGCAATAATCTATGAAAAAAGAAAGAAATGAATACAGTACATCTGTCATACATAATGATTTAACATTAGTTTGTGTGCACCACTTGTCAACTGTAGCAAATAATACAGAGAAAATGGCTTAAAAATGACTCAAGATAGTTATGTGAAGCCTTCATATTACATGCAGACTGAACCAAAGGTATTTAATCACCTGGGGCTATCAAGACTCAATCAGGATAAGAGGTACTGATTATCTAGCACAACTCCATGGCTCAAGTATGTTTTTGTAAGTTATACAAAAATTGATTCAGTAACCATTTCTACTGTTTTAGCATGTTTCCACTCCAACAGGATTTAGCCAACCTCATTCAAAAACACACCCCACTATAGAGAAAGCTACAGAACGATTTCAGCAATCTTTCACCATTAGGTGCTGAGGCTGATTTACAGGATGATTAATGGCTACTGGTCACGATCTGGCAACTGTTCCTAAAAATAGTTTAATCTATTTGGTTGAACAGGTGAATCAGAATGCTCCATTATTATTCATATACTCCACAGTCACACACTAGAGTAGTGTTAGTGTTAGGTGTTAAGATACCTCTAAACCATAACATGGGGGGGATAGAGATGTGGCAGACATTGTGACGTGGCTGAAGTCTCAACTATCATCAAAAAGACTAATCATACTAATATAGCTACATGATGGTAAACTGTAAAAAGCTCTGGATTGGGTGTGTGTCTTACCCATCCGCCCTGGCTGTCGATCCACTCCTGAATGTGGATGTCCAGATAGACTGTCATCCACTCAACGATCCGGCCCACCAGTGGACTCATCTCCTTCTCCACACACTCCACGCACAGCGCCCCTCCGAAAGTGAACAGCCCCACGATGCGCCCCCAGTTGACTCCGTCCCGGAACACCTCATCCATCACGTTCTCGAAGCTTTGGTACGCCGTGGCGGGTGTGATGTGCAGCTGGTTCTGCAGATCACTAAAGGCGCGGGCGAATCGCAGCTCGAACTCGTTGGCTGAATCTCGCAGGGCTTCTTTCACCAAGTCCAGGTTTGCCGTTGGCGCCGGTATCCTCTGCTGTGGTTGCGGCTGTCGGACTGGGGACGCAGGGGGGGTCCCGGGACTCGTATATGTCCCATTGGGGTGTGTCCCATCCACAGTCCTGTTTGGTCCTTCTAAGAGTCCAATGTGGTCGAGTGGATAGTTCCTCTGAGAAAGTTTATAGTTTATGTAGAATACCACCAGTTCTCTGTTTAGAGACATCGTGAAATGAAATGAGATTCTCTCAATATGGTCCGTCTCTGTTCCTCTTCCTGTTGCTAGGATTATTCCCTTGGTTCAAATGTCCATGGTCAGCAGAAGACCAGAGGACAGTCAGGGGTAAAATCCCAAACCTTCACAAGCACTGACCAATCAGCTCAGGTCCTGCAGAGAAACAATAAAAGGTCAAAGTCTGGATTGCCTTCTGTATGCTGTGATTATTATACATAAAAAGGAGGAGGAGAATGGCTTTAAAATTAAATTTAGACAGGTAGGGTCAAGGTGCACCTCTTTAATTGGGCTGTTACATACAGAGCAGATGGCAATGATATTCACAAGACAATAGCAGTTGAAATGAATGTGTGCGTGAGCGTCTAGGAGAGTGAGTCTGTGAGGAGACAAAGGGAATAAGGGAGAGTGGCTTGAGGTGAGCAGAGATCAGAGATACAGCCCACACAGACAAGCACCACATCCTAATCTGTGCCCTTTGACCTTTCGTCTGAGATTTTAGGCATCCTGTTTGACTCCAGGCTGTCTGAGATAGTCACTCTCATCTGCATACTGTCATGTCTGTGAATTTCCATGCATATTGGACTTTTAAGATTTCTGTGTTAGACTGGCTAATAACATGATTCTAGATATTGGCAACAACGAAGCAAACTATTTCAAAGTTGTTGCTTCATTATAGTAAAATGACAGTTGACCAGGGTTTTGAATACTACTCCTTAAATTAGCAACTTGCAAAAAAAAAGTCAATAACATAAGAGGAATAGAACAAACCGAACAAGAATGATTTAAATATATATTTTTTTAAGTCAGGTTACAAAATTGATAGTTCCTTGCATGAATGTTGAAGCCATTTGCATCAGCTCTCGAATAAACAAATCATCTGAATACTTCTGGCAGGGTTTGTAGGAAAACCCCCTTTCTCACCAAAACATTTTTAATGGTTGAGATAGATGTACTGTGGGACTAATAAAAGTAGCGCTACGAAAGTCCCCGTACTGACAAAACATATCCAAAACTACATGTGTGGAACTCTGACCTTTACCTTAACAGTGCTGACATTTAAAATTGTAATTAGTTAAACAACATATTTGTAAAACGTGGGTGGATGGGAAATTCCATGTAAATATGGTATTACAGTAAGTCCTCTACTACTACACACAATGGCAGCTTCAAGTCTCTTCCATTCTGGCTTATTGCCAACTTACTATACATTCTTTCAACCTCGACGTACTGGCTTTTGGTGTCGAATAGTAAGTTCAGAGCTCAATTTAAACAATATTCACCGTTAGACAGGCATAAAAGTCTGCGCAGGCCAGATAAAGAGCATCAAGGCAACCGTGTTTACAATGGCCACATGGTCCCCTGCTACCAACACGTGGCTCGTGTTTTAATAGCCCGAGCTGCGCGGATGTAAACAGCACGCAGCTCCTTTTGGAATTCCAGCGAGCAGAGGCGAAATGTGGTACGCGAACGCAACATTTGCTCAAATATTAACCTGCATCACATTGAACAGCAGCTGGCGTTTTTTATGACTGTGGAATACGGACTGTGACTTACAATACAAGACCGCCACTGTCTCTTGCCTGTCACTGCGTGTGATGATATATTACCCTGTCTGTCTGCATGCTGATGTATACCTCCAAATAATAATCACTCACGTTTATGTAGTGCGTACTCCCAGACACACAGGAACAAGTCTTACCCGAAGCACAGAGTAAATGGATAAATCCTTGGTCTTTTCTTCTCCTTCTACTCTCATATATCCAGTTGGTCCTCCTCTGACTGTCTTGTTTAAAAGCTGTCAAAATCCACGCAGCCTGTTTGCAATGTGCACGTCCGCCCCGTCGCTTCACTGCCTAGTTCACCGCACTGCTTTTTGCCCAGCCCTCTTTCTGTTACGTAACAAGACGCCTTCATAAACATTAGTGGGATTCACAGCCACCTCACTGTTCATACTCGCAGTATACAAAAAGAATATGGAATAAGTAGATGCTGACAATTATTGTTAGGCTTTCTATATAAGGACTGAGAAATATATTTGGTCTTTCTATGTTAACGAATTTGACTATATAGGTTATTTTAAAAGTACTATATTGAATTGTAATCTAAATTGGAATGTATCCGATGTTTTTAGAATCTACTATCATTGCATTACATTACATGGTTGTTTTATTCTACAATATATCAAACATCAAATCTACTTTACCCCAAATGAACGGGAAGTCCCTGAAGGCAGCACAATACAATCTATTCTCCTGCCACTAACACCGGGCTGGGACCTTTAATCACTGCATTTAGACGCCACTTTGCGACACCACCCTGTTCTTCAGCTGCATCTACACTTTACCATATAATCAGTCACAAAATGATCGCTATATTCACAGAGAAAGGATTAGAGACGGCCACAGCTCCGCCTTCACTACATTACTGTAGCCTACTAGATGGCTACTGATATTCTGAATATGGCTGTCACTGTCACAGAGACATTTTCTTTAAATTATAAACCCACCGAGAGAGGTTTCAAATACATCTATTTCACAACTGTCTATTAAGTATTTAGCAATTCTGTACGATAGTATTAGAAAGCGGAAAAATACGAGCAGATAATAGCGCATTCTTCACAATCTGTCGATCTCCTTCCCCCAGCTAGAATCATAGAAAGGGAAAACCCGTCTATCTACCACAGTAAACGTAAAATCCATAGATTCTGTGAACACATTCAGTAAAATAATACTCATAACCATCTTACTTGCAGGCTTGTTTCCATAAAATCATGTCTGTTGGCTTGAAACCCAGTCCCCGGCTGGAAGAGACGTTTCCGTCATTGCTAGCCTACTCGGCTAACGCCGCCGGAGATCATCTAACCAGCTACTGGCTGCTCCAGATCCGCCCACAACAACGTACAGACGTAACCAGCTGACTCCTGCTCGCCACAGTCAGCCTACAATAGATGCATAGTACTCAGGTTTTCCGTAAAGCCTTATAAATACTCCAGTCATTTTTCATTAAATCACCCGGGTACTTCATAAGAGAACGTACTCTACAGTGCTTTCAGTGCAAGTAGCATATGTCAAATATTGTTAAAGGGAATAATTTGACTGAAATTCATGCAGGCTGTGTTGGACCAGGAACTACTTTTACACGGGTACTCCGTCTCCCCTAAAATATATACTAAACAAAGGATGTAAAATATCTCCATGGTAACCTTTGTTACCCCAAAATCTTCTGCCACTTTACTTAGTGGAGTACAGGCCCCCCTGGCGGATATTTTTTTAGCAACCCCAAGTGGTAAACCTGAATTGCCCCATAACGCAGCCTGCATTCCTGAATTCTGAATAGGCCTACACTGAAACATGTTTTACCACTCATTATCATATCATTCCCATATCACGAGATGACAATGGTTTGGCTCAGAATTCCAGTTTATTGATTACTTCACCAAATGCTTATATATAATATTACATCACACTATTATGTATAGAACTGTAGAGCACTTTCATTTGAATGTATCTTACACTGAAAACTTTACAGTATTCTTTTCATTTACTGTATATATATTTATATATTTATATATTCCCCGGATTCTGGGAAGAAAAGTAGACATCCATAGTTGCAAAGAAAGGAATGCTTCTCAAAAAATATTTAAATGCACTTTAAATAACTACATACATCCTTCTTTAAAAAGACATGGAAAACACTACAAAGGATTTAGGATGCAGAAATACTCATCTCTGCCCAAGTGAGCTTTGGGTTTGCTCCTCTCCTGAAATCGCCCATAGTTTTTAGGTCTACTGTTCGATATGGTAGAACACTGTGAGGCAAGACAGTTGTTTGAGATAGGGTTGTACACTGAGCGACGTTAATACATGCCATCACTGCCTTGACCTGGACAGCAAGAGATGTGCAAAAAACAATAAATACCCATCTTGTTTATCACCAAATTGATAGAGAAGTCCCACATTTCTGTAGAGTATCAGAAACGGAAGGAATGCATGATAGAAACAGAGAAGCCCCGCCTTTCAATTAACCTTTGTAAACAATTAGACAAAATAAAACAAATTAAAGCGAAGAAGCAAAAATAAATACATTAAAAATCTCATTGACAGGCGAGAATAATGGTGAGAATGGGGAACAGGACAGTGGTGTTTGTCAAATGATCATTCGTATAAAGCTACTGGATCTTTGTAACAGATGCTAAAAACAATATGACCTGCACAAGTTCAGTCTCTTTACAATACCCATTAACAACGATACCAAAATTACATAGGATGGAACATAAAGTGGCTAAATTGATTTGGAGTAGGCTTTCATAATGACTTAGTTAGCATTATCACTTTCTACCAGGCATAACGTCAAAATTCTCAAAGCGCAAATAGAAGGAATCGATAAGTCATTTCATTTATATAATTTGCTTCACATAAATTTGAGTTAAAACAAACAGAATGCATCAAAATATGACAGAAATCGAGATTATATTAATAAATTATGCAGTTTTTCAAGGTGATTGCAATGGAATATGATCAATTACAGTAAGCAAAAAAAATGGCAATCACAGTGCGGTTTGTCCCCAAGAGAAAAGGGGGAGAAAAATACAGGAAAGGACTTTTAATGACGGACGCATAGCTCTCATATTTTTAAGCCTTGTACATAGACACCGTAGCTACAATTGGAATCTCCAAAAACATCTTCAGTCCAGAGAAATACTCTATTCTTTGCCGTCTGCTTACATTTTTATTTTGCTCTCTTCATTTGTGATCTAAAGACAGTTTATGTTGTAGAAGATAATCGACCAGGTGACCCTTCAGGCGCAGCAATCTGGAAGACAGAGCCGATTCGAAGGAAGAAGCGCCTAAGTACGGCCCTCAGTTCAGGAATTAGGTCAAACTGCATCATCTCGCACAGTCGCGGGTAGTAGCAGGAAGCATGGGGTTTGAACTAGGGGAGAAAGAAGAACAACTTTAGACTTGGAATAATTTAAAGGTTATGCTTTGTTTGCATTTCACAGTCTATTTTAGATACATTTTTCCAATATCTAATTCAAGCTGTTTTGTGGAGCTTCTACTTGGACATGATCAGAAACGGTCTGATTAGACACTTGTCTCAAGATTGGAACAAAATAGATTGTAGTTCAACATAGTTAATTACACACACAAATGAAACAAAACACAACTTTGGGTCTATGTTTAAGGTAGGAACATCATATAATATAGGACCTTTAAAATTATGTTAATCACAAGTAGAATAATGACACAATATGTGAAAAGGAGGTTTAAAACATTGTCAGGTTGGATGAAATGACACAGCAATAAGTTAGCAAAGTTTGAAATGTTTTTCATTGGTTGAGACAAGAATGGATAGAAACAAACTAGAGGAACAGTTTTCATTGGAGGTATAAAGATGCAGAGGATAGGGTTAAAATGAAGGCAGGTGATCCACTACAGCCACCCTTGAAGACAAAAGCTAAAGAATAATCACTCCTGAACACAAGAAAGAGTATTTGGGAAGCCACTTTGTCTTTGTGTGCTATTGCTATATTTTTTAGCACTTGATTTATGTACAGTATATATATACTTAAATAACATCTTCCATAATAATGAGTATTCACAGTAGCTCCCTGTGTGTACATGACACATATTCCTGGTCATTTAGGTTTGTTGATGAAGTGGTCTGTGGGGTGCTGGTGTCATGCTGCTAAAGGCTTCATGCCGGGTTGTTTTGGGACTATTTTTGTGACAGTTTTTTGGTCCAAAAGACTGGAGAGAGAAACCCTGAGTCATAGGCCCACTGAATCATCATGAATCATGCTTGGCCTGGATGACTCATAGGTGAGGGGAAAACAATGTAAAATCTATAAAAATGAGATGTACAATTCTTACACTAATTACATCTCATATATTGTTTAGTTTCCTTCTACAATAAATCATGTTAACTCATGGCAGTGCCTATTTATCTTCTCCCTAATGCTCTATTATGGTGTGTGTATGCTTAGTACTGGGGTCTGTAGCCGCTTTGATGGAAAGAACCAATTTTTGCCAAAAATCGTAAATGTCCCTGTGTAAAGAACCACAACCAAAACATGTAGTCTACCACTGGTGGAATTTTGGCTGTTTCCTAAGATAGACTATTTGTAGTTCTGAAGATCTGGTATGAAAGTATGATTTTGACCTTGTTTAAACTATATTAAGTCTTAGTTTAGACTTAGACCTGGTTGAATTCTGGTTTGGTCCGGGTACAGTCCCTGTTTTGACCGTGTTTAGACTTTAAGACTAGATTTAGACATGGTTTGGACATAAATAAGTCCTGCTTGTTGAATTTTGGTTTACCTTTACCTTACATAACAAAATTCTCAAAGAGCCACAAGAGAGGTCCTCAAGAGCTGCATGTGGCTCTAAAACCATTGTTTGCCTATGTCTGGCCTAGTGTCTTTATGTCCCACCTTGTCGTCGGACAGCCGTAGTGTCCTGGTAAGCAGCAGCATCAGCAAACTGTTCCACGCCTCTCTGTGACTCTCTGAGGTCAGACTGATGAAGTAGTCTAGAGCCTCACTGCAAACCCTACCACAAATACACACACATTAGACCATAGTACATTTATGAGCCAAATAACACTAAACCTTCCAATAAGCGTTTAAGACATAAGATTGGATTCTGATTCATCCCAATATGGGTCATAGGTAACTAGACTGATTACAATAACTATGGGCCTGGGGCAGTGTACAAGTTTGGCAATAGATAGATAGTTGCAGGGTTAACGCTTGACAGAGATCTTTACACACACTGGTTGATTCACTGATATTGACATTATTTGTAAAAGTCTTGTATACCAAAATATAAGTAGTGCAATAAAACAATATGTAGGATTAAAATAAGCTTTACACTGAATTTATAATTATATCGGCGGAACGCAATGCGTTCGGTGATATTATGGAATCATGTTCGTCCGCGTCCGCAGATTGGCCGTGTGAACGCGATAACTCAAAAACGCCGGATCACTTTCTAACTATGCAGATACTTAGATACAGTAAAGACGCCGAACTGGATTGATTTGGGGATTTCTGGGATGAATATTAATTCAGTAATGAATTAATTAAGCATTAAATTTGAAAATGCAATAACTCAGAGAGTTTTTGCCCCATTTTCTTCAACTATAATTGATTGATTAATTAACAAATTAATAATTTTGAGCATTTTATTGGAGCCATTACTCCTAGTGAACGTTAACCAAATCTCTCCAAGTTTGGCACAGTGATGCGGGCAAGGGTCTATTTAGTGGACATATGCAAATTATCACGGTCGAATAAAGAATAAAAACTTGAAACAATTTATCACCCTCCACCATGAACACACCCAAACAATATGATGCCAGTTACCTCAATAGCGCCACCTAGGGACTGACTGAAGAATGTTGTTTTAGGGAAATTTACAAAAATTTGGCAAAAGCATCCGTTACAAACATCCAGGGCAGCAGTGACACAGAGGATAAGCATTCACCCTGCAACAGGAGGGTTGCCGGTTCGAATCCCTGCCCAGTGCATATTGTCGTTGTGTCCTTGGGCAAGACACTAACCCCACATTGCTCATTAATGAATGTGGTTGATGGTTGAATGTGGTTGGTGTTCGGTGGGGCGTATATACATTTGCTGTCGAGTACAACAGCGTGAGTCTAGTTTCAGATACACTTGCACTAAAAGAAAAACTTAAAGCTTGACCTAAATGGAAAAGTACATAAAAAATTGTAATACTGTCTCTGAGTTACCTGAGAAATATGGTTTTTCATCCTAAATGCAAAGTGTATATATTTATTGTAGTTTTGACACAATTTCTTCTCTGCATTGGGTGTAAAACCCTTTTTTCTGTCAGCAGATTTAATTATCACGATTAATTGTTTCATATACTTTTACTAAATGT
>JAVQKG010125448.1:0-13122 GCA_036025885.1 Hypseleotris bucephala | reverse complement strand
AATCTAATTTGTTCACAATATAAAGCAATTTCTCACTGCAATATTGTTTTTCATATTGCTGTATTTTTGTTCTGTCGTAAGGCATCAATTCTTTTTTATAGACATCAGCCATAACAATGTATAGTAGGCTGTTTCTAAACATACTCCAGTTTATCCATGTTTGATTTTGAAGAGGTCAGATACGCTGTCTTGAAAATCCCCTCCATCTTTGCATTCTTCTTTCTGACAACTCTACTGCCTTCATTACTGGCTTTCCTCTAAACACAACCACATTTCATCATTTCCCTCCCTCTCAGTCGAATATAATGGCTATCTTCTTCTGTGGCCATCTCATGTTGGACGTCTGGTGATAAATTGCTTGCAGAAGTGAAGGATTTGAAGGAGTTGTTGCTGGTTCAAAGGGGCTCAGTCCTCCTCATTGGGAATGCAGCTCTTTTTTCCCCTCCAAATGGCTGGACACACCCACTGACACACCATTATCCCAGCTACATCCCGCTTGTGCTGGTACTTGGCTGGCTCCTGTTATTCATTATATGGCCATGAGTAGAACGGCCTTCAGTGCATTTTAAGCCAGTTAGATTTTTCACGTAAGATATATTTGTGCAATCTGCTATACACCCCTTTTCACAGCATTATTTAGTGACCATTGTGTGCCATGAATTGAGCGAGGGTTTACACTATTTTTAGAAGTTTGAAATATAAATTTAAAGGGTAATAAAATGCCATAGATAAAAATAAGATGTACTTTATTAGTGCATGATTCAGAAGTGTTGCTTTCACTCAAGTAATATGCTTGGGCTTCTTGTACTTTGATAATTACCTGTACTTTTACCGAAGAGTTAATTCTTTCAGTGAGTTCTTTGGAGGCCAGGATCTTTAAATAAACTATGACTTATACATTGTGAAATATTGTATATAAATCCAGTCAAAAATAAAGTATAGGATGGAGAGATAAGTAATCATTTAAAAACTTGAGTATAAATTCAGTATTTTTATAGCCCTGACCTCACTGTAGTAGCAGCAAAGCCTTGAGAGAAGTGTCATTGGCCAATTTTCCTTGTTAAATCCCCCCAGAGATGAATATGTGGGGCCCGACAATAGGAGCTAAGTCTGTGTGGTGATTCCACTCAATCAGTGGCGCTCTGACAATCTGTCTTGACAATCCGGGAAAAGAGGAAATATGACACAAATGTTCTCATAAATCTATTTAGTATAAGGCATAGCCAAGGGCAAAGTACTTTGGAGGCTGCAAGAGAGAAAATGGAGAACGAGGGGGGGAAAGATGAACTCCGAGGATATTAATACCGCTGTGAATATATCTATTATCCACATTCATTTTCAAGGCACTGCAGCATAATAAAGCAGTGCCCATTTCCCATTTAAAGTCTTCACAGTACGCAGGCTCTGTATTACGTATAGACAAAATGCTTTTTTGGACGAGCTGGAACACAGAGGCGATCATTTGTCTTTCTTCTTGAGTAGCGTGAGTTTGGGAACATATTCTGTAAAGGCAGTGTAGGGGGTTAACTACAGAATTCACAAGCACAAAACCTGCACGATAAGTAAAAGAATGAAACTCAAGGCTACATTGTGTTTGATTATAAGGTGGAATATTTCTCATCAAGCCTGTTTCAAGATTAGCAACCGTTTGTACTCCATAATAACATGCAGTGCTTGGAAATATAAAACTTTTTTATGGTGACTGACAAAAGTGGCTTGGTGCTTGTATGTGCTTCAGAGGCCTTCAATTTAGTGTACTTTAGAACAATTGTGCAAAGACCTATAAAAGGTTAGAGCTTCTAATCCAATTGAAAACTGCTCAAATTCAAGTGTGGAAAGTTTGTGGAAAGATACAATGCATTTTTGGCTATCCTGTCCTAGTCCAACCATTTAGTGTGGTTGTCTGTCAGTGTACGTTTGTCTCTAAGTCACTCCGTTGACTAAGTACTGTAGGGTGGATACCGCCCATAGCTGCTGGAATAGCCTTCAGTAACTTGCAACCCAATAGAAAAAGTCGGGGATAAAAAAGAAATGCATAGTTGGTGGTATCAACATATGAAAGGAAACAGTATCTAAGAACAAAATCCAAAAAGCAAACAGTTGTTTCATAGCTGATCAATAACACTGCTTTTGTCGAGTATTCTATTCCTTATTAACACCTAACATGAAATGTATTGCATTACCTAAATAAAATTCTCTTGAAATATAGATGGTGTTTACCAATGTTTGCATGCTGGTATCTGATATTTTTGGACTTATTTTTGATAAATGAGAAAACCAACTGCCTGACTCAGAAACAAAATGTTTTTATTCAGATAGACTCCAGTGATTACTGTGCTGTGTCCATACAAATGTGTCTGATCAAGTGTTCCCATCTCTGACTTAACTGCTATAAATATAGAACCACATAATCAAACATTTTCTTGATATAAAATGGCTGCCTCACAAAATGAATGGATAGTTGTCTGTCAGCAACTCTGTGTCTGCCTTGCGGCTAATTAGCCATTTTTGGTATACACAGGGTGAGTCCAGTAGTTACTTTGATGGGCTCCAGTCAACTGTACTCCCTAATGGTAAGATGAATGAATGAAATCTTCTATCCTTCCTTACACTGTGTACCATTAGTCAGTGTAGAGATGGAAACAATTTTCAGAGCAGTTGCTTAAGCTCGACTCATCTCTGGTTGGAGAAAGTAATAGTGTAGGATCAGCAAGGCCAGCAGTGTAAATGGACAGTCTGTCATGGAGAATATTAGGAAGAGGAAACCAACCTGTCTGCCTCCATCAAGCCCAGGATGAGTGATGAGCTCTAGAGACTGCTGCTGCTATTTTTTTTATTTTTTTGCTATTTTTTAAGAAACCCAGTTCACACCGCTTGAGTGGTTCATTGTCAGGACCAAAACAACTATTTTCCCTGGATTTTCCTTTTCCCTCCTCCTCGATGTCCATTTCTCTATCCCTCCACCTTTTGATTTCTTCTCTCGCTGCTTTGGCCGGCCTATATGAATGTAGACAGAGATAGACACACGCAGGGAGGCCAGCAGCCCTGCTTAGCATCCTGCTCCAGTCTGTGACAGCAGATTTCAATGAGGGCTGACAATGGGAGCAGGAATGAGAATAATGCTGTTTGCCAGCCTAGAAATTCAGCCTGTCACAGTAGACCATTTCCCATGCTGGGATTGTACCATGAGGGAGCCCCATTTCGGATGTGGTGCTGTTTTTCTTTCACTAACTTGTGACTAGAACTGATATTAACTACCAGTGGATGGATTCAATTGTAAAAAGTAAAAAATGAGTTGTGATTTTCAATTTGGAGCACCTAAAAAGTCAAACTTGGTGGAAACTTAAAGTAGAGACAATGACAGCATAGGCAGTGATATGTAGGGGCAATAAATTAAGCACACAGCATCATGATTTCAATGCATTAGCCACTGAAGACTCCAAGGTAGCTTTGTGCGTGGCTGTATAGAAGCAATCAAAGCTACCTACGCTAAATGCAACAGGCTGACAGAATGCTTTGAAATGCTATTTACAAAGGAATCTTTGGCTTATTACAATTTCCAAGTCATGAAGTTAATTTTTGTAACTATATTCTTTGATTACATTACATTCAGTTTATTATAACACAATAGTTTAATAGTTATAAATACCAAGCATTTTTTCTTTCAATAATTTATTTCATTTATCATGTCCCAGTGCTTTATTGTTCTATGATGTGGCGTTAATTAGATTTAAACATGTGGGAGGTATTTGAATGTCTTATCAAAATCACCACACATTCTGTTACACTAATTAATATGTTTTTTTTTTGTATACAGTTAACACTGGAAACAACACAGAGAATGTTATTTAAAACAAATCATGACAAGCTTTGACATACTGCTCTGTGATTCTCGGTACAATGCTAGAGTTCTTGACACCTGCCATTGCTCAGGACATTATCTCAAGGCTCGACATAAATGCACTGTGCTGAAAGAGTAGCATGTAGCACAAGGAGAGTGGAGGGGCGCCTTTTAAGTTGTCGTTGACGTTAGCAACAGAATGGCTATATTCTCTCTCAACCAGAGAAGTCAATAAAGGACACGAGGAACTTTGAAGTTGTATCCGCGCAGACTTGTAATAGCGTGGCTGGCAGGTGAGTGTGATAAGTAAGATAATGATGAGGATTGTTGTACAAATGAGCAGGAAATTGAGTTTTCTGTGAGGTGATCCCTGCACTGTCCCGATAAGGCCCTGTTGAAGTGTTACAATAACAACTGCAGGGATCTGTAATATTGACTGACTGAAAGAGCATAATCTACTGCACAATAGGCCCACCATGTTCAGGATTTATGTTGTGTGAATGTGTTGTAAGATCTTTATTAAAAAGGCAACCAGCCAAATGGAGACCCATAAGACCAAACAAACTATTTTCCCATATGAAGATTAGTTACAAGCAGTTATGTCATCAAGCATATCTTTAGATATGATTCAAATAAAGGTTGAAATATTCTAAGTTCAGCATATTTGCAGCCCAAATATTGTTTAAGTCAGAAATGAAAATACCAAAGGTGTCTTAAAGGTCATGATTAAACAAATTTAGAAAAGTAACACTGGTTCTGTGAAAAGTAGGGCACATGTGAATTATCATGGATAAAATTGGGGCTTGTAATTAAGCCCCATTTTAAACTGCTCTGGCCTAAAAGACAGCTTGTTTAAGATTCTAATGATTTGTAAAACAGCACTAGACTCTATAACAATGCACTGTTCACTAACTGACAATGGTATTTTAAACTGGGATACGACCAACATACATTTGATTTGGTCATTAACCCATATTCTCTAAACATGCCTTAAATATGTGACATTCTACCTTGAAAGTGAGATGTAGTTATTCAAAACCTTATGTACCTTATTTTATACTGAAGGAAAAATATCCTGTCATGTCTACGCAAAGTTAAACAAAACAAAACGCTATACATTTTGCATCATTACATGTTATCTAAGGGCCATTAGCACCAGCGCTCTGCAAACCATCACAGTCCGCAGTAAATGGAAAATCGAAACCATCTACAGTATATAGTGCTTTTATCTAAAGTGCTTGACAATTTACCTATCAGTCAGCCATTTTCACATACATTCACACACTGATAGCTGTGGAACTGCCAATCTGTGCTCCTGGCTTTCTCAATAAGAACAAATTAGGGTGCTTTTGGCTTACCCTACGCTTATTTCTGCATACACGCTGCAAGGATTGATCCACCAAACCTGCGATAAGTAGCAGTGTTTTGTGTGTTTGTGGTAGTGCACTTTGTTATACTGTATGAGGTATTTAATGTAGGCCTATTTCAATTGCATTTTGTATTTAAACAGATCTACAATGTACTTGTGTGCCTTAAATGCAATTTTACTGTTGATCCCCAGTTGATCCACTGAAGTGAAGAGAAAGAGGCGGAATTCGGATTCCGTCTTATCAAATAAAAGAATTATTTGCTTTTTCGTTTTTCGGCCTCGATTTTTTAAATTGTTTTAATGTAACTTTTTTTTTGGTGTAAAAAAAACATTGACAATAATTTAGATTGAAATGAGATAAAAAACAAAAATAAACAAACAGTCAGAATTACATTGAAACAAGTCAAATAACTTAGGCCTGATAAGTAAATAAATCTAAACTAGTCAGAACTACTTAAATCAAGATTAATGTTTTGAGTTAAAGTCATTTAATCTATCATAGACACAGAGGCTGGCTTTACTCACCAGTGCATGTTTTTGTGAGCTGTACTTTGTTGATACACTTTGATTAAATTCTTTTGTAACTCGCATTACACCGATTACAACTGGGAATATTTTGCGGATATATATTTTTTCTTTCTTTCGTAATGCATTAAAACAGAATACAATGGATTACTGTAACATTGTTGCAGTTCTAACACTTTACTCCCAACACTGCCCATTTCAAATTTTTTATTGTGGTATTGACATTGCACAAATAAGCTGTTTCAAGCACTTATCTCTGGTGCCAATTATCGGAGTGCTTATACCTGTCGCTTTCCGCATATAAACCTTTCTGTTCCCGTGGAGAGAAAATACTCATGATAGCGAACATGATATTTACACGGCTATTTACGCCAACAGATCATTTACAGATTGGTTGGTCATTGCGCTAAAGTGCTTCTGTGTTTTTTTTTATTCCTTCATTCCATCCCAAGCCACTATTGACCTGGAAAAAAAAAAACATGTCCATGGCTCAAACGCTATCATAAGAAATCTCAACGTCCTCCTGCCAGCCCCTTGCATGTCACTTGGTGTTGGGGAATTGATTTTGGATACTAAATTGGGTCATTTTTATCATGGCCTGTCATCAATATATAATTTAAAAGCGGGCCCGGGGCTAGCATGGCGGTGCTGCTCATTGGAGGTTTATAAGGCCCATGGGGGTAGGCTCCCACATGCCCCCTCTCGCTTAAGACATGCCACTATGTGTGAAGATTCATCCAGCGATCCATCAGCTGTGATTTATATTCCCAAAGGAACAAAGATGGAGCGTACAGCATCGACATTCACAACCTGTATTGATACGTTTTAAATGGCGCCCAGGCTATGACAGAATCCTATATGAATCTATCAGAAAAAGTTGCCATTTTACCTTATATGTTTTGATCTATGCATTTGTTATGACACTAGAATCTATGCTGCTGGATTTCAAATTTATATACAAAGATGACACAACCTAGAAAACAAATTTTAATCCAATTCAATTTTATTTGTATGGCCCTATATCACAATAAGCAGCCTCAGAGGACTTCACAAATGAGATATAATATCTATATAATGTGACAATAAAATAAACACTCTTTACAATGCCAAATTATCAATAATAATTTTTAGTAACTGGCTTTGGGCTTTTCTGAATACCTCTGCCAGTCATTTATTCTATTGTTTACAAAGAATTAGTCTGGTCTCTCCGGATTTATGTAGGATTTTCTTGTGGCTATATCAACAAACACAATAATCTCCTGCAAATGGATAGACTGAACTTGAGAAATCAGAGAAACTAAATATTTTGCTTTATTGTGGTGTTTATGTACAGTTGGTCCTACGTCTCTTCTAAATAGTATTCTGTGAAGATATTTTGTTAAGTATTAGGAAAAAATCTCACTGCAGATGGCTCCATTTTGCACTACATTGTTGATGAGTAATGAGCCAAGAACCCTCCCCAATCGATGAATGATTTAGGTCAGCCAAGTGTGTTTTATGAAAGTACATCCTCTTTTCTGATTGATTGTATACCTATCAAATCCAATACAGAGGTAGTTTTAAGGTATTTGTGCATATAGGCAGATAGACCTATCAAATTCTTTATATAAAATAGAAGATATACGTTAATTTTATACAGATATACAGTGTGGTGCATTTTGCAACTTTATATTCTGTTGTTGTTACAGGCAAGTGATCTCAAACACTGTATTTTTGCAATGTACAGTGTGCATATTGTATCAAGTCCATTGCCATAGTGTCTAGTAACTATATCACCTAGTTTAACCCTGATCTCAACATCATCGAGTCTGTTGAAATGTCCTCTGTTTAAGCTGATAGAAATGAACTCAACTGGACTTTTGAGGTGCTGGCTTTTCATGGCTGGATTTCTGCTTAACTTTTGTGACTATGGAAAATATACCTTTTCTAAACGTCTCCACATTTTTGTTCTGGAGCTAAAAAAAATACAAACAGAAAAGAATTATTGCCTTTTAAATGTATTTTTGTTGACCAGTTGTTCAAAGAAATTACCGTCACCGAAGCATTTCATGTCTGATTTTCAATGAAGCCTCCTTTTGAACATCCTCCTTCCTGCGCCTAATTTACAGCCGCCTAACTTCACAAACCATCTTCACTGTGCGGCTCCATGTTTGTTTTCCCCTTGTGATGTTCATGCTGATCTGCTCTAATTTTCTCCTAAGGCTTTATAGAATGAGTTTAATTTCACAGGCAAACCTTTATTTCCCAAATAAATCTAACAGGTCCTGACTGTAACCTTTCCTTTACATGTTGATCATTTGCATTCCCCCCTCCCTCGTGCTCTCATCCTTTTGCACAGTGATACGGAGGCACAATGTGTGATCCATATTCAAATATTATTTAAATGACTCGCACCACATTTGCATCTGAAATTGAAGATTTGGAGCCGGGTCGTCTGCATACTGATCCGCGGGACAACCTTCATTGAAACGAGCCTTGATATTGCAAATAAATGGGAGGGGGGTATTAATAATTGTCATGGAACAAGCGGCCAGGATTGAGCACAGCCGGAACAGTGTTTTTGTAATGAATATGAGATCATTCTCCTGCCTTTGTAGCTTAGGGAATGATTATAGGCTTTTCAAATAGAGAGATTTTGCCAAGGTTATAAGATGGCCGACTTGTTCACACACCCGAAACCCCATTATGTTTGCACTCAGGAAAGAAATCAAGAGTGCAAATATTACTGTTTTACCGTGTTAGTTCTCTTACGAGGAAAGGAAATAATTACAAAGATTGCATTTTGGGGGAGAATAGCTTTTGCCTCAGTTGCACTCAGTTGCTTAAACTAACTATTGCACAGCTCATTTTACAATATACAATATGAAAAGTAATGCATGCAATATGATGGTTGCCTATAGTTTCAGAATTGGCCTTTTCTGTGCTGCATTTTATTGCATTTTTGATCATATTTCATTGTAAGAACCATACTTCTTTCCTACAACACAAAGGTGAACACAGGGTAAAAAGTAGTTTATGACACAGTGACACAAAATTTCATATCACTTATATACCATTCTGTCCCATGCTAGTAAAAGAAATCCAGAAGTATAAGCCTAAAATTTGCTCCTAAAATGTTGTTCTCAGTTTGATGGTGAGCTATAATTCAGGTGTCTTAGCGTCTATAGTCTCTTTCTCCTTTGCCTGGACACGGCATACCAGCTGAGACCTGCTCTTTACAGAAAGGTCTGTTTTTATTCCTGCCACTGAAGCCGAGGTAAGGAGGGACACAATCGATTGTTGCGGGCCAAATTGAACGTGTGTTGAGCTGAAGGCTGCTGCGAGATAAAGCCTCTGACGCTGTCTGCTGTGTTGATCATCAGGTGGCCTTTTCAGTGTGTGCTATGCTGCCATTTTGATGTGTTAAGTCATAATAGGGGAGCCACCATTCTTTGGAGGGGCTGCCAATAAAATCTCAGACAGAGGGGATTATGTTTCATGTCAGCCCATTATTGTCTCCACCTTCCTTTACACTTTTCTTCACCTGGAGAGCCATCTGTCCCAGCTTTTATGCAGCTCTCTCGTCTCAGCTTTTTGATGTCGCAGGTAAAATCTTCAGTTTGCTTTAGATTTATGACAACTCGTGTGCTTGGAAGCCATTTTATTCATGCATTGCTCAAAAGAGGCCTCTTCATCAGGATACATCATTGGTGAAGTGTATGTAGATACTGACTCACGCTACTTTCCAAACTGGGTTATAAAACATCTGAATTCTAGCAAACTAACAGACAGTAGTGGTGATATTATAAAAACCCAAGTATACTCTCTACATATAGTATTTTTGTTAGATTTTATTTTATCTTTTATCTTTATCTATTTTGTTGATTTTGATTTGAGTTATATGACTTTGAAGTAAGTACACATACTAACATGCAGATTCCCACTCACAATAACCCCAGAACAGAATCTTGTTTTGTTGTCCTTTGTTGAATCCAAACATTGTTTTGTAATCATCATATCAGGGAGTTGGTTTTAATTACCTGCCACCATGCAGCTATCCAGCCCACAGCTCTATGTGAGACACTATCATCATGGCAGTTGGCTGCAAATACTTTGGCTTGACTCATTTACAAAAAAAATATACATATTATCCAAACATTTGCTTTATGCATGTCACCATTTTATTTTCAGTCCTGATTCGTGATTCTATTCACATTTAGATTTAGTCATCTCATTTGAAGACATCATTCGGTTTGACTACCCATGACAGCGTTGCTAGCCAAGCTTCCTGCCTCCACCGAACAGGACTTTGGCAGTAGGCTCAGAGACTGTGTTTTGGTGTACCTTGGACCTGAAAATGCCCCACACCACAGTCTCTCCAGGCTAGTGTGACCCTGCCTTGCGGTTTTCTCTCTGTTCCAGCATGTCTTGTCTTACCTTATGTTGTGCGCCCACAACAGATTCAACGGAGCGAGCTAACAGTGTTGCGGTGGCCGTTATCAGCGTGATACTGCCCACCTGTTAGCATGCAGCCAATTAGGGAAAGCCATTACTGGGAAACGACAATTGCTTAAGGATTTTTATGGCTACATATGAAACTGTCTACTTTAAGACAGATGAGGATTTTCCCATCCTTCGTGCCTTTGGGCTATTTTTCCAAGGTCTCTCTTCTAATCAAAAAAGAACATCCCAGAACCAATAAAAGCACACAAAATAGTATACCAAAAGGAAATCTTCTGACGCGGCTGAAACGCACAGACAATGTGTTAGCTCTATCTCGCAATGGAAAAGACAAAGTGCCACCAGGATCAAACCAGGATCTTAGACCTTATAGTTCAGGGGTGAATTTGTTGTCTGAAAACCCTATCACTGTTTTTGAATTTCCTTCCAAACTAACCAACTAACGTTTCATATTGAGAACCTTTTGAATTTTGAGAAGCCAATATCTTATCCCGATGTCGTGACAAAAGACAACCTTTCTTGGTATAACATAAAAAGGCTACCAGTGCGAAACTTGTCAGTGTTGTTTTATGAATTATAAAGAAGGGAGTGGAGTCTGTGCGCAGCATCACTAAAAGCCACTACGCGCTGTGTCTGGGGAGGGCCTAAATTTGACTGTGGAGAAAAAGCAGGATGGACATTAACCGTGTGCCTCCGGTCAGACCTGGGGCTTGTCTGTCAGGGATTATGAGTGCCTTTTGTCCTACTTTAGCTTCGAGTACCGGCCACCTGCAGTCCACATTGGCAGCAAAAGGCCACGTATACACAAGCGAAAGAGCCCTCAGCATAATAACATTATGATTTCCCTCTCCAGCCATACAGTAGAAAAACAGCAGGCTTCTGTAACCCTACTTACCCATTCAGCAATTGTCATGGCAACTGTGTCCCTTTTAAGTGATTTTCTATTCAGTAATATGCCAGTGAATGTTCACCTACTTAACCTGCTCCTTCAAATGGCCATGCACTTTTACTCCCCTGACCATGCCCCACTGCTTTTTTTTTTTTTTTTTATGACATTTTTTATATCACATGACAAATGCAGTATGTAGATACAAGAGACTATATTAATTACTTTTGTCTTCTGCACAAATAAGTTGTATGCTCCCTGTGGTTTAAAGGGGAATGATGCAACTTTTCACCGTTTTGGTCCTATTATACCTCTATGGAGCTCCTCCTGCAGAATAGCACTGTCCTCATAAACAGAAATAATATAAAGAATACAGATATTGTCATAATGCTACTTAAAAGTTCAACACAAAAACACCAGATCTGCATTTGTTTTGCATTGTCCTATTTCTTGAGCTCTTCCTATTCTGTATATTTGTGTTTCTGGGGAGAGGTGTGATCTGATCAACACGCAGGACAGAAATGCCAAGTTACAAGGCTAGTTTTTCACCAAGAGTCTCAAGGAGGAGGTGAGAAAAAGCTTGCCCCACAACAAACTTACTTTTTTTATCAAGGTAAAAAGTTGTATAGTTTCCCTTTAAGTTGGATTTTTGGATATGTACAACCAAAAAAATTCAGGGGGCAAGACCAAAATGTTCAAAATCATGATTGAATAATAATGTTCCATTTTGAAAAACACCCATTTCTAAATTGCTTAACTATCAAATCAGTTTTAAAATATTTGTTCACTATTTCATGTTAACAAAGATAATTAAGTTATCAAATAAAACATTGTAAGAAAGGATGTATTCAGCCTTGTCCCCAACCTATCTCTATGCCTTGACCCATCATTTGGAAAACACGTTTTCAAGGATTACAGCTTTTCATAGTGGCTGAACATTCATCTTTTGACAATATAATTAAGACATATTTTATTTTTCCGGTAATATTCTTCTGTGAAAACATTTGTACAATTCACAGTCAAAAGTTTGCTCTAAAACTTCATTGCATCAAACGGCACAAAGTGTACACCTTTAAACTTGCCTCCAGCTTAAATAATTTCGCAATAATAATTACCGCGGGATATGTTTTTGCGCTCATCGTTTCTGAGGGTTAGAATTTCATTTGCTCAATGACCCATATTCACGGAATAATGGTGTTATTTCAGGCCGATGACAGCATACAGGCAAGCCTAAAGCTGTTGGTTATTACAATAGGGCTGAGACGCTGGGAGCTATAACCCCCCAAGTAATGTCTAAATGGGAGCAGACAATGAAGATGCCAGGGGCCTCGAGATAACTGCACAAACACCCCCAGTACTGTATGTCTTCAGCGCTTATGCCCCTAATGTTTTGCCAACCCCTATGGCACAACCCCAAACAGCCTCTCGCAAGGAAGGGATAGGCTATCGGCTCCAGGCTAAGCACTGCCACTTCTGGATTTGTTTTCTGTGGTTAAGTGGCTTCGTGGTTTGGGGAAATTGTAACTATACTCTCCTTGTTGTTGTCTTTTGCATACTGGTCTTGCTTTGCCCTGATCTTGATACTATTGGGCCTCATTTGTTTGACAGAAACACAGCGAATGTATGTAATTTGTTTGTTTTGGATTGTGGTCTTTTCATATGCACTTGGACTAAAAGTGTTGGAATACAGTAGCATCCCTCTTTCCGCAGTTGTTTTTATTGACAGACAGCAGAGTCGATATACTGTACTCGTTGATAAGGCTCCTGTTATTCAAATGCTTAGTGACATAAGATTATTTTAAACACGGCTAGAGGCTGTATGTTTGCATGTTGTCAATATGTATTATGTCATATCTTATACCATCATACATGCAACAGTATGAATTTGTACCTCAAGGTCAAGTCTAATTCTTTCAACAGTATGTGTAATAAACCTAATATATTCTCATTAGCAAGTTTAGTACCACTTTACAAAACTTCATTAAATGGATTTTGTATACTAATTGCTACTTTTTGCCATATGCGTTTACTGTTTGCATTGTAACTTATTAAAACAAAGAC
>JAVQKG010125397.1:0-27543 GCA_036025885.1 Hypseleotris bucephala | reverse complement strand
GCAAAAACTTTTGGAGTTATTGCAGGATTAATGACTCAATCAAATTGCTCCAAGTAATTATAATTATTTAATTAATTATTATTTGTCATAGAAGTACAAAAGTCAACATATGCAAGTGTCTTCATTATATGTAACTGTCCAGAAAGTTGGAAAAAGATCTGGCAAGAACTTTTGGAGTTATTGCATTCTCAGGTTTAAGCTTAATTAATTAATCACTTAATTAATATTCATCGTAGATGTACCCAATTTTAATCACTTCTTTCGCAAACTAGAGCTGACCTTCCCTGAAAGTTTCATCCAAATCCGTGCAGTAGTTTTTGCGTAATCCTGCTAACAAACACGCACGCACACAAACCAACGGTGACAATTACATAACCTTTCGCCTCTGGTGTCGGTAAAAAGGGAATTACCTGGGTGAGCATCAGATGGAGTTGATGCGGAATCCTCAGTCATCTTGGTGGTTGTCTGTCTCTGGGGGGTACAAGGCACAGAGCCCCCCTCAGTGCTGGCTGAGCTTACATCCAACCACGGTGGCATCTCATCAGTTACAAGATCTAGATTATGCTCTACAGTGGAACCACTACTCTCCATGCTGCCTTGTTGTTCTGAGGAAAAGTGGCTGTATACAAAAAACGTCTCCCTGGTGTGTTGTTTTGATGTTTTTTGATATTGTTTGCGGTTCTTATTCATCTTAATCTTGGTTTCACAGACGCCTGTGAGCAGTGAGTCCTGCTCTTGTGGAACAAACAAAGAATCTGCCATTTCTACATCATCTGGAGCTCTGCTGTTAACATGTGCATCAGTATCAAAAAGACACATGGAATTGTTGGACTCCTCTATGGTCTTATGATCAGATTTTACTTCCTTCCTGTGTACATTTTTTGTTTTTCTTTTATTGCTCTCCCCTTTTTGTAAAGATTTCTTTTTCTTTGCTTTTGTTTCCTCTGTTCTGGCTTTTTTGGAAAGTTGAAAGTTAGAACATAAAGTAGACTCTTGATTCTTAGTCTGTACACTGAGGTCTATGTGCTCTTCTAGGTTTTCAAAATCCTGAGTGGCAACCCAAGGACGCTTACCAGAGCTTGGTCTTTCATTGACTGAAGATTCATTGAAGATCGCATTTGAAACCATTTGTTCCCCAACAATACTAGACTCTTTTTTACTTTGTTTTACTACCTCTTCACTAGATCTCACACAGGTAGTTTCATTTGGCTCCTCTATTGCTATAATGTTTGATAAAGGGCTTACGTTGTTTGATGAGATTAGAAAAGTTCCTCTACATCTTGGTTTTTGGATACCATTGTTTATGCTTATTACAGGAGCTTGAATGTTCAGTTGTGGTTTATCAGATTCGTCTTGTACTGTGGATTGACCTGAAAGTGTCAGTTGGTCCTGTATTGTAATGTTATCCTTTTTTGTAACTTGGTGAACTTCAGACACATTTGTACAGTTGTCGTCATTGTTGATTTTCTCACACAGCAGTGGAGGCAGGTCAAATGTTTTCCTTGTAACTTTAGACCCTCTTTTACTTCTGGTCTTCCTGTAGTTGATTATTGAGCTAACCTCTGTAAAGTCATCATGTACTTTGGCTGCAGTTTGATTGACATTGACAGACTGATTTTTATCCTCTTTAAAATACCTATCCAGAAATAGGTCGATTGACCCAGTGTCTGTTTTGTTGTGGTCCAATGGTTTGTCCTTCTCTTGGTTTTCAAAATGATCAGTATATTCCCAAACCCCCAATTCACTATCTTGCATTGTTTCCCTATGAGGCGTAGAATCAACAAAAAATGTTTTCCTCAGTGATGAAGACATTCTCCTATTTTTAGCTTTGGACCTCCTGCAGTTGATGTTGGGCATTGCCTCTGTGTCTTCTTGTGGTTTTTCTTTCACATGTTCAGCATCTTTAAAATAATCACCCAAGTCTGATAAGCAAGTATTAGTAATCTCCATTTCCAACTTTGATTTGTCATTGAGTGCTGTCCCTTCCTTTTTCTTGGCATGCGCCAAATCCTTTTTTGTTATTTTTGGTATTCGAGAGGCTACATTAGATCTACCCTTTGTTTTGGCTGGTTGTGTATCAACAGCATTGGTGTCTTTAATGCTGTCCTGTGCTCTGATGTCAGTGAGGCCACTTGTTAACATATTTTCTTGTGGCACATCAGTTTTGTTGTCAGCAGCTATTTTCTGAACATTTTTTCTTTTGGGTTTGTTAGAGGAACCCTTTTTCTTGACATTCTTCTCAACATTTACTATTTTGGGATCACTGGTTACAGTCATCTCCATGCTTGTATTGAGATAAACTGTTTTCTCTTGTTTGTGTTCCGAAATAATGGATGTTGGTATTTCACAGTTACTCTGAACTGACTCTTTGTGTTGAAATCCAGGAAGTGAATTCACATCATATCCGTTCTGTGAATATACTTTTGACAGCCTCTCTACTTCATCTCTTAAAGTGCTGGAAGGTCGAGGCGTTTTTGACAGTGTTGTCTGTGGAGGCTGGGTAATAAGATTTTTCTCACAGGCTTTGTTATCTAAAAACAAATGAAGAGTTCAAGTATTGACTAAATAAATAACAGAAGTAGCAAATTATATACACCTTACCATTGCAAACACTAGTGGAACGTTTGACTCTTCTTGGTCCACTTATGTCTTTTACTGGTTTATTTACATCTGCTGCATCTTGTTGGGATGGGCACAAATCCTTTGTAATTTCTTGCTGAGATATTAATTGCTCTGCAAGACTAAAATATACAATGTTAGCAAGAAGGAAATTATCCCATGACAATTATAAATAACAATAATAAAAATGTAACCTTTCCACTGGAACAATTCCATTCACAGTATTAGTGCTCCTGGTCTCTTGGTCATCAGGTAATGCAATAAAATCCTTGAGGAGGACATGTTTACATGCTCACAAATGTATCATGAAACACTGTTTTATTGACATACATGATATGATTAAAAAATAATTCAAGCATGCTCACGTCATCAGAGGAGATAAGGTCTGTTGCCATTTCCAAGTGATTTAGAGTGTTTGTATGCAAGTTTTTCAATATGATGACCTGTAAAATGTTAGTAAAATAACTAATCAACTCAGTTGTGTATTTAAACATAATACACTCTATATTTATCTGAATTTATGAAGCACCTTCTTCTGCTGTGATGAAGAAAACTTACCAGTTTCCTGTGCTTGTATTTTCTTGCAGCCAACTCAAAGCACAGTTCCTTAACTTGTTTCTGGAGGTAAACTATCTCCTTTTCCATAATTCTGCTTTTTTCTTTTTCAGCTGCCAGTGCCATTGCTAAAGCCTTGTTGTTAGTCTTTAAAGAGACCTTAAAAAAGGAGGATGTATCTAGTGTAGAAAAGTTTTGTATATGTTAAATAAATAGGATAAAAGTACAGACTAACCAGTTTAATAAGAAATATAAACTACTTACTGAGGATTTTGTTTTTAACCATTGCTGCTGCGATTGAAGCCTGCTTTGCAGCCTTTGGAGGTACCTTAGTCATCACTGGAAACATCATGATTGTGACCTAACCTGAAAGAAAGCAATGTGTTTGTAATGTAATCTAAATCAATGGATTAACACAATATCTGCACACGACAAACTACCCCAACAACCACCTTTCTCTGTTCACAGAAAATCGTGTTGTAAAAAGACAACATTGTAAAAACATGTTAACTTGACGTTATCGAACAGCTAGCGTTAGATTTTACTTGTGCACTGTTCTCCTAACGTAAACGATAAAGCTCAAAAACAAGGACGGTTTAAGTTCATTTTGAAATTATTGCTTTGTTAAAACAGTATACATCGCATGGATAAAACTCAACATGTAACTTACATTAACACAGGATACTTCCAGCCTGTAAAACACAAGATCCGCAAACGTATGCTGGAAAAAACACAAAAAAAAATCCAGTGTTTATGGCATTACCATTGAGGTATATTACTGAACCTTCGAACAAAAATAAAAAGACCGCCGCGTTTGAGCGCATGCGCGGGCTTGAGGACGTCATTAAAGAAAAAAGAAAGTAGCGCAAAACAAAAACAAAAAACTACTACAAAAAAATCAAAGGCTGCGGGAGAAATGAATCAGTTTCTTTATGCCAACTGTTATAAACGACACCATAACGTTCTGATAATAATTTTAATGAATAGGACCATCCCTTATTTGTTTCTGTTGTCTTGCCTGAACAGTCGCTTGTGCTTGTTTCGATTGGCCAGGCCTGTATATGTTGTGGGAGTCGGCTTTCCTCTTTATTTTCGGGTGTCTCACTGATGTCTTCAAGTGGGAAGCATTTAGGACAGTGATGTGAAATTCATAACTGAACGGGTAAATTACTTTTTATGCTGTCATGTCGCTCTAATCTTATTTAACGCCATTATCTTTTCTGAGAGTCTCGCTAGCATGTGCTAACATTAGCTTGTTTAACAAATCAGACTATCAAGTCAACCCAGTTGTTTTTTATTATTAATGTTTATTATTCGGTTATCGATAATCATAGGTTGATAGTTTTAAGTTCTAACGTTAAGACATTTGATTCATTTTTCTATCGATATGTGCGGCAAGTTGTTTCATTGGAGTGCCTTCTTTAAACATGACAAATGAACTTAACTAAATTTGCATCCGTACAGGCTCAAATAAAACGTATTTTGTCAGGGTTGGTTTTTCGTTGGTTGGTTTTGTTGTTTTGTTCGTTGTTGTCAGATGAAGCAGAGATCACATAGTCAGGATACTGCAACCATGCTCTGGCCTGTTGTGGTCACATGATTTTGTACTGCCTGTAATTATGCTACTTCTGCTATTGGCAAATTCCAAATTCCAACTCTCTTTCTTTAAAGGATCAGATTGAAGGTTTAAAAAGTCCTGCAGTTTTCACGTGATCAGTTAAGAAACGAGTGAGAATGTACTACCACTGGTACTAACACTGTTTATTGGGCTTACTTGAAAACCCAAAACTTCAGGGGTATGCTTTGTTTCTGTTTCTATTTGCCTCAGTGTGTGCTTAATACCTTAGGAAGGAATTACAACTAAATACCACTAAAACACACAAACTCATCTGAATATGTTTAAAGTAATTGATCGGGTCAGGGAAATTTAATTAAACAAATTGACTGCTGAATTAAAGCTTTATAACATGTTAACTTCCTATATATACTCTTTCTGTTCTTTCTGTCAGGAGGAAACGTGACATGGCTGCTGACGACAAATCGTCGTCTTCATCCTCTACAGACTGGAGCATTGAGCCGCCTGTCCTTTCTCCCACCAGCCCTTCACATCTGACACACTTCAAACCTCTGACGCCGGAGCAGGACGAGCCTCCCCTGCGTTCTGCATACAGCTCATTTGTCAACTTGTTTCGATTCAACAACAAAGGTCAGGCTTACCTACTGAACCTGTAGTACGGTGTATGATGCAGGTTTTGAATTACATAATTACATGATAATACATGTTTTTTCTATATCAGCCCTACTTTAAAACTTGTTTAGGCCACTCTGTTTAATTATATGTGCCACTCTGTTAAATTATGTGTGCACAATACTAATTTGTTTTTGTGAGACAAAAATACAGTAAATTAAATCTAGTTTAGGGTTCACCGTTTCTGTTTCGATTTTTGGCTTTGGCAAAGCCACACTTCTCCTCTCGTCATATTCCAAACTATTGTGTATGCAGATTGTTTTCTGAAGCATAAAGAACTTCAGGTACTGTTTTCCATGTTCCTGTGCTGTCATTTGACGAAGGAAAGCCAATTATCTTCGGTCTTGTAAAGTCATGTGATTGAAATTACCTGCTTGGATCAGAGCCAGGAAAAGCAAGCCTCATGACTCGCATGTTTGCCTCTTAAATCGTGCAACATACAATTCAGCACACAGTATGTGTGGCATGTTACAAACTTCTTTTTGTGTCATGTCATCATATATTATTTCCCAGGTTAGAGATGCTGCTGCATTCATCATGATCTACGATGGCCTCTTTGACTTGTTAAGATCAGTGGATGAAAAAAATAAGACTAAAAATTTGGGCTGATTACATTATACAGTATTTACCCCTTAACATCACCCATAACACTACTTTTTTTCAAATTTTAGTGTTAGAGTGTTTTAGTGTTTAGAGTTAAGTTGAAATGTCATACAACACATGTCTATGCATGTTAATTTGATAAGTCGTATTATCATCAACAGTTATGCTAAATGCATCGTCCTTGTGTTTTTCTTTAGAGGAGGGACGAGCTCCCTCCTCTGTTGCAGAAAAAGCAGATGCTCCGTCCCCTTCTCCTCAGTCCGAGAGGAGGAGCTGGTCTGTCAGTCCGTCCCATTCTGGCCATGGACCAAGGTCTCACCGTAAACAGCAGCCGGACCATCTCAGACGAATCTCCACCGCCTCAGGTACCACTTATATGACAACTGTATGTTTTGGCGATGCATACATTTTGTGCTTTGTTTAATGCTGTGGTTAAAAGTCACAAATATTTAAATTATATATTATTTCAGTTTAGTAAGAAATATTTAATGTTACTTTAATTTGTTTATTTTTAGTCTTGGTACATGTTGTTAGACATACGCAGTAGTTACCTAACCATTATACCAGCATAGTTTAGCGATCCCATAAGATGATAAGCAAGAAATATTTAATGGAAAATTGATTTTATTCTTTAAGCCACCATGTCTTTACATGTAAAAAACTAAAACTGGCAAATCTGAGGCGTATTTCTTGACTGACTGTTTTGATATTTGAATGATGGTTTTATATCTGTTAAATGCATTTACACTGAAAATTGTAGCGGTTTGTTCAAATACTTTTCTGTGTTAAACTAATCAAGACACAGATAAGCATGTTAACAGTGGCTCAGATTAAATCCCGCTGGAAAAAACCCTGAACAGGAAACTCAACTTTTATGTACTAAACATATACCAGCAAATAACATTTGCTTTCTATTTAAAATAAAAGTGTTGGATATAAAACATAAATGCTCTTTATCTGTCCATTGTTGTCAGCTAGTTAAATCATTGTTACTTGCAGTTTGTATTCATTAGTTGAGTAAAACATTTTTACTGACATATATACTCTATTCTCATGTCTTTTCTGTTGCAGTGGATTGGCCAGGTGAGGCTGCACTGTGTAGTTTAATGAGGTTGCTAGTTTCACTTTTGTCTAAGAGTTGCTATAACTGGTTTGTTGATGTGAGAGCATGTGTGTTCACGTGCAAGTTTGAGTTTGCTTTTCAAACAAGCAGCACTACGTTATACATGTGTTTGGTTTGCTATAATACACTAAAGGTACTAATAGCTGAAGTAATTTTTGACCATTCTTTATTTAAAATCTAACATTAACTCACCTTTTTTCCAACTCAGCTGTTAAATCACACCAGCATTGTATTTTTTATCTGTTATAACAAAGGTGTGCAATGTACAAAATAGTGTGCTGTATTGTGCTCTGGTAAAATATCTATTCATTATTATTAAAAAGCCAAGGAATCAAATGTATTTAATATGTTAAGTTTATTTGTCTATATGTGTGTGTATGCAACATGTAGATGGCAGCAGGAAATCTGACACATCGCTAAACAATCATGATCCACGCACTGCTGTGCAGCTCCGTACAGCACTAAAGAGGCTTAAAGAAATAATGGAGGGGAAGAGTCAGGTAATAATGTCTGTAAAATTATCTTTTCATTTTTTGTCATAAAATGTTTTTTATAAAACATCTTGTTGCCTTGTTACATTGTTTTATTTTAGGATAGTGATCTAAAACAGTACTGGATGCCTGACAGTCAGTGCAAAGAGTGTTATGACTGTAATGAGAAATTCACCACTTTTCGCCGCCGTCACCACTGTCGTCTGTGTGGACAAATATTCTGCAGTCGTTGCTGCAACCAGGAAATCCCAGGGAAGTTTATGGGATACACAGGTATGTTTTACAATATCAACTTTTGTTTTGACGATGTTATCACACACATTCACAAACATCCAGTCAAATAGAGCTTTCCCATATTTGTCATGGTTTGGGGGCAGGGCCTCATAATTGCTCGTTAACCGTTATTGTTAAATCACACAATCTCCGATTAAGTTTGTGTCATAGCATTTGGCGTAGATGTGTGGGGCTGTTTCACTGATCTACACCTTGCTGTCGGGTACAACAGTGTGAGCCTAGTTTTAATTATTGTCTTACTTTCATCTTTCCAGGAGACCTGCGTGCCTGCACGTACTGTCGTAAACTGGCTCTAAACTACGCTCACTCAGCTGACTCGGGCTGTATAGGAGAAGACCTGAGTGCTCTATCAGACTCCTGCTCTGTGAGTGTGGAGCCCAGCGAGCCCCGGACCCCTGTGGGTGGACGCAAGGCCAGCAGGAACATCTTCCTTGAAGAAGATTCCACTTGGCAAAGGTATATTCATATACTACATTTATCAACAAATCTATATTCTTAATAATATTTTACATAATTATATGATCTTATGTTATTAACAAATTTGATACTTTACTCTTTTTTACCAGTAATTACAATTTGTTTTGTTTTAATTTATGATAATGGTTATCAATTTGCTGCATCTTTGCTTACTCTGGCAGTGCACTTTATTGCGGTGATTGGCAGCTGTTTGATTAATCTTTCGGTGTTGTGTGCCATGCATGACCAATATTCACAAACACCTATTTTGAAATAGGTGTAGGGCAATTAACATTTAAATGTCTCGACAATTTACTGAAACATGATGTTTCAGTGTCTAAAAGTGAATATTTGAATGGTTGATTGATTTGTGAGTGAAGGTTTGTTTGTGCTGTCATACTTGCTTATATTCTCTTTCAACTTGCCTCAAAGAAATTATCTTTCCCTTTCTCCTGGCATAGAAAAGCTCCTATTGGGATGAGAAAGATGTGAGTCTCTCTGTTTGTTTTATTTAATTTTTCTAAATGTTTTTCACTAGTTGTCTAAGTGAAGCTAACATCCTATAGTGCTTTAATCAAATCATCCATTGCAATAATTAACTTATTGATTAATAAGTTCCATGGGTTAAACTGTGAAGCTAATGTATAATAATAAGTTAATTAACCGCAGCATTCTTTATCACATCAGCATGATTCACCAGGAGCCTCAGAACAGTGGCCTTAACTCCAGATTATCAACACTGCAAGAAGACATCGGCAAATCACCTGCTAGAAAGAGGTCAGTCACCCTGTTGTTGCTCTGAATGATCCATTTTGCAGCAGAGCCACCATTGTGACCTCACCTGTGTATTCAACAGATCTGCCAGTGTGACCACCCTATCGCTGGATCGCTCCGGAGGGACTATGGTACCTTCTTATGACAGCTCAGTCAGTCCGCCCCCCAGCCGCGCCGTCTCTGCCTCCAAAAGTGGCACCAAAATGGACCACAGTGATGAAGAAAGAAAAATGCTTCTGGTGACTATGATTTTTCATGCTTCACTTAATTCTTTTGTCTCTGCCAATTTAAACCTAAAGTGTGATATGGTTGTTTTGTAGGACTCCTCTCAGCTGAAGGAACTGTGGAAGAAAATCTGCCATAATAGTACCGGCATGGAGTTTCAGGATCATAGATACTGGCTGAGGACTTACCCTAACTGTATTGTGGGCAAAGAGCTTGTAAACTGGCTGCTTAGGAATGGCACCATCTCTAACAGGTAGGACCTTAGTTTAGCACATAAAATAAATTCTCAGTTTACAACAAGGTAATTGATGATTTTTTGTGGCAGGGCTCAAGCAATTGCTATAGGCCAGGCTTTAGTGGACGGCCGCTGGCTGGACTGTCTCACCCACCATGACCAGCTGTTTCGGGATGAGTATGCTCTCTACCGCCCCCTTCAGGTACCAAAGTACAATCTTGTACAAATCTTGTAAAAAATAATTGACCCATTTGGCTTTTCAAAAGGCTCTGAATTTCATTGACATGCTCATATTGATATTGCTCACAACGATCAATAAAACTCAAGAATTGATTTAGGTAGAAAAATGCTGACATCTATGTGTCTGCTCCGTAGAGTACAGAGTTCTCTGAAACCCCTTCTCCAGACAGTGACAGTGTGAACTCTATAGAGGGACAGTCGGAGCCGTCTTGGTTCAAGGACATCAAATTTGACGACAGCGACTCGGAGCAGCTCGCAGAGGAGTACACCATGCCCAGTATGTACTCTATTATCTACAATAATCTCCCTCTTCTATGTAGCTAAATTACATCTGAAACAGTGGTTATTGTACAGGCACCTTATTTGGCTTTGTCTCTGTCTAGATTCAGCTAGTCCGAGTAAGAGGACGTCAGTGAGCAGTTTCCACTCAGTAGTGGACAGTGACTCAGCTGCTTCTATTAATCTTAACATGGAACAAAACAATGTAAACTTTCACATCAAGAAACAGCCCAAACACATTCCAGCTACTACAGAGCAGAAAGGTATACTCAGTTAATGTACCTTATACATTCTGATTTATTACCTTTAGTATAATTAATCAAAACATACAAACTCAGAGAGAGCCTTAGTCAAAGAAAATACTATCAACATCAATCTATTTCTCTATTCAACATTACATTGGTGATTTAGTGAATACATTTCTATGACCATGGACTCTTTGCTCTAAGTCATAATCTCATGTTTTCTGTTTCTGTTGCAGCTGAATTCCTTTTGTCTGAGGAGGGAGGCCAGAACATTGTCATAAGTGATGCCTTCATTAAAGGTAAGATTTTAAACTTGCCATTAGAGATTTTCGGACAGCTTGAATCATGAATGTTGTTTGTCTTTTAAGAATCTCTTTTTAATCGACGTGTGGAAGAGAAAGCTAAAGAAATGCTGTTTACTCCACTGGGCTGGCACCACAGTTCACTGGATCAACTCAGAGAAGAGAACGGTGAGAAGAAGGCCATGGAGAGGCTACTGTAAGTGATAGAATGGTAAACGTAAAAGTATTTTAGAAACTGAGTAAAAATCCTGTGACGTTAAACAAGCGTTTCTTTATTCCTGTCCAGTTCTGCTAATCACAGCCACATGATGGCGCTGTTGCAGCAGCTGCTGTACAGTGAGTCTCTGTCATTGTCCTGGAGGGATATTATAGTCCCTGTTGTGAGGCAGGTCGTTCAAACTGTTCGTCCCGACGTACGCAACTGTGATGATGACATGGACATCCGTCAGTTTGTTCACATTAAAAAGGTTAACCAGGGCTGAAATTGAATTCTCCTATTATAATATTCTACATTTACAAATTGAGTTTAATCTTGCTACTGACAAGTTATCTTTAAAGCTTTATTTGTGATTCAGATTCCTGGAGGAAGAAAATTTGACTCGACGATGATAAATGGTTTTGTTTGCACCAAGAATATCGCTCACAAAAAGGTGAGAATTGTTCTGTATAAACAAGTAGCAAGTAGTGGAAAAATCTGTCAGAAGAGTTTGATAGAATATCCCCTGACTGTTTAATTAGATGAATCCCTACATAAAGAATCCAAAGATCCTGCTGCTGAAGTGCTCCATAGAGTATCTGTACCGAGAGGAGACCAAGTTCACTTGCATTGACCCAATAGTGCTACAGGTAGACGTCAGCATATTAAAACATACATAAAGAACATTATACATTCTGAATCCACAAACATGACCATTATTTCCTTAATGTTTTTAGGAGAAAGAATTTCTCAAGAATTATGTGCAGCGAATAGTCGATGTGCGTCCAAACTTGGTGTTGGTGGAGAAGACTGTGTCTCGTATTGCTCAGGACATGCTGCTGGAGCATGGCATTACACTAGTCATCAATGTCAAACCGGTCAGTACATTTTGTTAGGTATCTTTATGGTAATCCTAAATAGTCTCAGTAATGTAGAGACAAATGAAAATATTTACTAACCAGAATCCAAAACAATGGCATATGTCGATGGTAAGGCACTTAGCCTTTACACTTTGCATTTTGTTATACAACACAAATAAAAAATTCTCAAAAAGTACCTGAAAGCTTTGCATAGATCTGTAGTTACATAATAAGATTTTTAAAATGTATAATATAATGTTTTTACAGCAAGTGTTGGACAGGGTCAGTCGTGTGACCCAGGGCGATCTGGTGATGTCCATGGATCAGCTTCTCACCAAACCTCGTCTTGGGACCTGCCACAAATTTTATATGCAGCCCTTTACTCTCCCCAACGGTGAGACTATATAACATAGAATGTAGAAGCATCATGAATTTAGATTGTGATGAACCTATCTTTCTGTTGCAGATGAAGTAAAGACATTGATGTTTTTTGAGGGTTGCCCGCCTCATTTGGGATGCTCCATTAAACTGCGGGGTGCTTCTGAGTACGAGCTGTCCCGCGTGAAGGAGATTATCATGTTCATGGTGTGTGTGGCCTACCACTCGCAGCTGGAGATCTCATTTCTGATGGACGAGTTCGCCATGCCTCCAAACCTGGCTCCAAGCACATCCTTCCCCTGTTTACTTGAAAGCTCCACAACAGAGGAAGAAGAGGCTGAGCAAGAAGCCAAAGAGTTAACGCCTCAAGAAAGTGAAAGGAAAACTACTGAATCTGAAGCACCACTTGAAGAAGGCATAGCTTTATCAGAACGGGATAATGACACTGACAAAATCAACAACAGTGCTTTACGCTCTACTGTGTGTTCTCAATCTGAAAACATTAAAACAAGGACTTCCTCTCCATTTTCCAGTCCCCCTGCTCCTCCTTTGACTCTGTCTCCTCCGTTCCTCCTGGAAGAAGACCAAGAAATGGGCTCGGACACTTTGATCCGTGCGTCAGAAGGCGAGACCGTGGAGGACGACAGTGAAGTCAATAGAGGATCTTTGGGTCTGGACGATGAAGTGTCAGAAACATCCACTCCCAAACTGTTTCGTGACCCTCTTCAAGACGACACGGGGCTATTTGTGGCAGAGCAGGTGGCCTCGTCCGATGACCGCTTCAAATGTATTTCTGCTACTTTCAAACAGGAGCTGAAAGACATTATAATGTGTATTTCACCCTTTATTACATTTAAAGAACCCTTTCTACTCACCCCAGCCGGCATGCACTGTCCCAGCAGGGATTACTTTCCCGAACAGGTAACCTTTAGTTCATTTGATTTTTTGTTTTGCTTTAAATCTAACCTATAGTTCTGTGTAGTCCTACATTTTGGTCTTGAACAAAATCCAAGCCATACAGACTATATTCACATAACCATCTTATCATTATTGTTTATATACCATTCATTGTCATTTGCAAAAAATGCTAGTAGATTGTCCATTTTTAAGGCTCTCTTCATTCTAATTTGCCTTGATGGCTTCATGCAATGTGACAAAATACTTGCTTTATGATTTCAACTCATAAAGCAAGTGAATAGGTCTGCCTAATAAAGTGGCCGTGAGCTGTTTTGTAAGAGTTCAAAACTGTATATTAACACATTGTGAATCAAGGTAAAGCAAGCACACACTAAACAGAAATAGTGAAAATAAGACGGAAAAAGGCGTCAGTGAAATAGAAAGGATCTAAATACTCTATATTTTTAAAAAGCTGTGCTTGTTCTGCAGGTCTTCTTGTCTCCACTCCTTAACAAGGACCTGAAAGAACTTGACGGACGCAGAAAGAGGCAGCTGCTCAAAGAGGCCTCACCGTCCTCGTTTGTTAGTGTCCAGACCAACGGCTGTGCATCAGTCAAACTTATAGACGTCCTCCCTAGCCACAGCCTGACCAGCACTCGCATCACTGAGCAGCTCTACACCAGTCAGGACCTGGCCAAGATGCTGGCGGACTACAGAGCCAAAGGGGGGCGCATTCGGCAAAGGGACAACACAGACCAGTTCGCTGCTCCTTTTGTCAACGGCCATAACAAAGCAGAAGTCAAAAGTCCCGTCAGAACAGACAGTGAGGAGGAGAAGCCAAACAAGCTAAGTGACATGAGCTGGGCCCCCAAGGTATGACTTAGATCAAATGTGTCTGTAAGTTTCCTAAAATATCAAAAATTTCTAACTCAGCGCTATAATCAAGTAGGTTGTTTGTAGTCTGTAGAGGCTAGAGGAGGATAAGTAAAATGACAGATTACCTACTTTACATCTTAGAACAGGGTCAACCTTTGTTTCATTTTAGGAAACTTACAGACTACACCTTTTAATATATTAAATATAAAACTGTTCAAGCATTTTACTTAATTGTGTACTATTTTCTCCATAGCTGGACTGTTTGAATCCTGCAAATCATCAAAGGCTGTGCGTCCTCTTCAGCAGTTCCTCACCCCAGTCCAGCAATTCTCCAAACCCTTGTGTCAGCCCCTGGTAAAAAAAAAAAAAAGTTCTAAAATGTCAAGGATTAAATTGTTTTTGATTAATGCTGTTCTGTCGACAGGATTGTCACAATGGAGTTCTACGGCAAGAATGACCTTTCTCTTGGAGTATTTTTGGAGAGATATTGTTTCAGGTGAGTAAATGTACATATTTTTTAACTTGAACAGACTAATTTTAAAAAGGTTAGGGCACTGTAAAATGTAATCTCTAGTCTGAATGTTTCCTTAAATAAGTTTAACATTTAAAAAGTGCTCGACCAATAATAGTCACAGAACATGGCGAGGTCTTTTTGTTTTTAAACTTTGCACAATATCTTATTTTAACACATTTCTTTTTCATTTGGACCAATAGCCTATGTATAAAAAATGTATTTATATGGTTCTTCCAGGCCGTCATACCAGTGTCCCAGTGCTTACTGTGAGACTCCCATGGTGCACCACATCCGCAGGTTTGTTCACGGTAACGGCTGTGTGCAGATCGTACTGAAGGAGCTGGACTCGCCTGTGCCTGGATATCAACACACAATCCTCAACTATTCATGGTGCCGCATTTGCAAACAGGTCGGTATTAAAGTAAACTATATTAGACAGTACTACAAAATCAATTTTTTCATGAAATGTCATTTAAGTCATTTAATCCATTTTGAAGGTGACTCCAGTTGTGCCTCTGTCCAACGACTCCTGGTCAATGTCTTTTACTAAATACTTGGAGCTGCGATTTTACGGCCATCAATACACAAGGAGAGCTAATGCTGAACCTTGTGGCCACTCTATTCACAAAGACTACCACCAGTACTTCTCATACAATCAGATGGTGGCTTCCTTCAGGTTGATTTTTAAGTTTATCTCAATTAAGAAGACTTTTTGGCACTTTTTTGTAATTGAACTTTTTTTTACAGTTACACTCCTGTTCGCCTATTGGAGATTTGCCTTCCCCGTCCCAAGATCTACATCAGAAACTCAGGGCCATCCAAAACCAACCTCCAGCAAGATCTTAAAGACTTCTTGCTAAAGTAAATAAATAAAATGGCTGTGAATTAGCCAGAGATCTGATGTTCATATAGTGATGATCTGCTCTCTCAGGGTGGGGCAGGTGTACTTGGCCATTGATGATCGGCTCACGTCCCTCAAGACGGACACTTTCAGCAAAACAAGAGAAGAGAAAATGGAGGACCTTTTTGCTCAGAAAGATGCAAGTTGTGATTTTAGTTTATATTTCAAAACAACTTCTAAAACAACATACAAAACAAAAATGCAAAATTTGAAATGGAGTAGGTTAAAGGAAAACACTTTCTACACCTTACTTAAGTAAAATAAAATAATATTAGAAGTAAAAGAAATTAATAGGACTTAAAAAATACAAGCCTTAACAAAAACTAAAGGTCAAAATTAAGACAAATGTTATTTCTGTTGTAGATGGAAGAGGCAGAGTTAAGAAGCTGGATTGACAAGCTCCAAGCCCGAATGCAGGCGTGTGGCCCGGACACTCCACAGCAGCTGCAGTCCATCCTGGAGTCTCTGGTGATGAAGAAGCAAAGCCTGTGTGAGATGCTACAGTCTTGGAATAACAGGTTAGCATCAGCTTGTTAAAAAGTGAGTCTATAAGATTCTTTAAAATGTTTGACAAGTTAGTTATGTTGGAAAAAGTAAGATTTGTGGTGAGAGATAGAATAGTCCTGAGCATACAATGAAAATATTATTGTGGTTATCAACATTTTTGTAATCATTTGTCCTGTAAAACCTACAAATCAAGAATTTTACCACCGGCCAAAATGCTAACTGTATACTAAAGTGTACATTAACTAAACGTACAATATGAGGTTCTGACATTACCTCATTAGTCATTTGTCAAAACCATGTTATGTTTTGAGGCAAATGCTCTTTTTTTCCATTGACGTGTATCATGGTCTTGCCTCCAATTGTGTCCATTCTGGAATTTAGAACGTTCTGTTTACAAACTTAGAAAGGGTCTGTATTCTCATCACTAATGTAATATCCTAATGTCCTTGTTTAGGCTTCAGGACTTGTTTCAGCAGGAGAAGGGCAGGAAGCGCCTGTCAGTCCCTCCGAGTCCAGGGAGACATAGACAGACTGCAGCAGAAGACAGTAAGGTCAGTGGCAGCTTTTGCTATTGCATTTTGAACATTGCAAATATTGCGAGGATTACTTCAAACTCCCTCTGCTAATCTGCGTACATTTTTGACAGACTACCGTAGACTCCTCTCCTCGAAACCCTTCCCCTGTTGTACAGAATGGAGACAAGGGTGAGTGTTAATAAACCATTTTGGGAAGTCAAAAATTTAATAGGACTTAGAATCAATCATTCTTTAGTATATGAAGTATATAAAGCACAAGTATTGTGTTTTGTTTAGTGCCCCATTTTAAGTATCATATACAGTAGACAAACATTTTATATTGGTCAATGCGCCTTTATATTTTATTAAATTGTTTGCTATATTTCTTACTAACTTCTTGTTAGTCTCTATTTTGATTCTATTTCCATTTTCTTGCGAGTCAAACAGTTCTTCTCCTCCTAAGCATTTCATTGCATTTCATTGCATTGTTGACTTTGTATTTACCTGCATTTGACAAATAAACCAATCTGAATTTGTGATTGTTACAGAGGACCGCCACTTGATCACACTGCCCTCTGGCTCCTCCTCCTCAGTGCTGCCCTCTCCTGGAGACTCCAATACTGAACCAGTCACTCCTGCTTCTGCTGGCACCGAACAGGACACACTTAGCCTCCCAGAGGGTACTTAGACAAAAATACTTAATTTTTAAAGCAAGGTGAGTGTATTATGTGGATGCTGTGCTGAATAGTGTGTTTTGTCTGTTTTCAGATGTGTTTGATGGACACTTACTGGGCTCCACTGACAGTCAGGTCAAGGAGAAATCCACTATGAAGGCCATCTTGGCAAACTTCCTGCCTGGCAACAGCTTCAACCCTATTCCCATCCCATTGTAAGTGGACCAGCCTATACTATTAAAATTCTTTGCAGACGGACCAGTCACAAGCCGGTACACGAGCCGCCGCAGTTTTGTTGGCTGTGTTTATTTTATGCCCGCCCTTGTTTGTTGCTACTGGCCAGGCTATATAAATCCTCTAATGCTAAAATAATTATAAAAGGCAACCATATTTTCATTCTTGTTTCTTATGTGTGTTTTCAGTGACCCAGACAAGCACTACCTGATGTACGAACATGAGCGAGTGCCTATAGCAGTGTGTGAGAAAGAGCCCAGCTCAATCATAGCTTTTGCTTTGAGGTAACCCCTCCATTCAAATCATTTAAAGCCTATTACTTTTTATTATTGATTGTTAACCATCACTGTATGATGTTATTTAGCTGCAAGGAGTATAAAACAGCTCTGGATGATTTGTCCAAAGCTTCAAACACAGATGATACTTCACAAACCAACAGGTATTTTTTTACTTTTAATTCCTTGAATGACTTGAATTAAAAGCACAATTCTCTCAGTTTGTTATTGATATTTGCTGGTTTATAGTAGCGTTGGTGAGAGTAAAGCAAAGAGCAGCCCGGCGCGGCCCAGTGAGTCTGCCTCGTCTCAGCACAGTCGCAGCAGTTTAGACTCGGATCCTCTCAGTGAGTCTTATGTTCTATTTCAGTCACATACAAGTGTTATACTCAAGGCTTCACATTAGCACCTGCCAACTAGCCAAATGCAGGTAGATTATAATTGTGGCTGGTGACACATTCACTGTCTCTATCTATTTAGTCCAGTTTGATTTTACTGCATAATACTGTATACTTTTAACTAGTTTAGGCTTGACTTTGTCCAGCTATGTTTTTAAAATGTTTAACCATCTTGGCATCTATAATGGGACAATATGATTAGCCATCAACAAACATAAAAAAAGAAAAGAAAAATACAATATACAATCTACTCTTTGTAAGTTGACTGGTAAATGGATTATGTGGCTAGTAACTTTTACTTATAACCTACTACTAACCACTCTGGTTAACAAAATGTTGCATATTTTTTTCAATTTCTTCATTGTATATATATATATATTTTTTGCAGAGGACTCCGACCTGTCTGACAAGCAGAAAAAACAAACAAACAATCCTCATATTGAACTACGTATGTTTCTTTTATACCCACAATGCGTTGAAATTGTTTTGTAAATACGCTTAGATCTGACTTTTATTCACTTTGTAGAATTTTCTGATGCCAATGCCAAATTTTACTGCCGGATATATTATGCTGAAGAGTTTCACAAAATGCGTGATGTCATCATGGAGAGCTCAGAGGAAGATTTCATTCGCTCACTGTCTCACTGTGTCAACTGGCAGGCCCGCGGCGGCAAGTCAGGGGCAGTCTTCTATGCAACTGAAGGTTATATCCAACCTCTATTTTACTAAAAGTGTATATTACAATCGTGAATTTTTTAATGTACAAAGTTGCCTATTGCTATCGAGTAACTGTCTTTTTTTTTTCAGATGACCGCTTCATCCTTAAACAGATGCCAAGACTGGAGGTGCAATCTTTCCTGGACTTTGCACCTCACTACTTCACCTACATAATTGGAGCTGTGCAGCAGAAGGTGTGTAAAAATTCAGTTTACTAATTTTGTTTTTCTGTCACTGTAAATGGCACTGTAAATAACTGATTATTGTGTCCAACAGCGGCCAACTGCCCTTGCAAAGATCTTGGGCGTTTATCGAATCGGCTACAAGAACTCCCAGAACAATACAGAGAAGAAACTAGACCTGCTTGTGATCGAAAACCTTTTCTATGGACGCAAGATGGCTCAGGTGAATTCTCTCACACCAAGTATTACCTCAGAAAATATTAGGTGTTCCAGTTACTATTTTAATTGCTATTTAAACTAAAACAGGCCTTAATCAAGGCTAAATCAGGTCTAAACCAAGTGGAATTCTGAACTAAACCCAGACTGTTTCATAAATCAGGTCTAATCCAGTTCTGAACCAGTTCAAAAACAAGTCTAAACCAGGTCTAAATTATTTCTCAATTATGTCTAAGTTATATAAAACTAGGGCTTAACATAAACTAGCCAAATTCTGGACAGGACTAATCTGGGACTAAACAAGGTCTAAACCTATTTTGAATTAGTACTAAACCAAGACTAACCCAGTTCCTTAACCCATTCTACACCAGGACTAAACTGACACAAACCCAGTCTAAATCAATTCTGATCCAGGTCAAACCCAGGACTAAACAGGACAAAACCAGTAGTCCACGTATTACCAGTGATCCCCTATACCAAAGAACCAATGATTTAAAGCTCTAAATCAAAACACTATCTAACTGTTTTATCTTCTCAGGTGTTCGATCTCAAAGGCTCGTTGAGGAACCGTAACGTGAAGACGGACTCGGGGAAGGAGAGCTGTGAGGTGGTTTTGCTGGATGAGAATTTGTTGAAGCTAATTCACGATAATCCACTGTACATTCGCTCTCACTGCAAATCCATCCTTCGAGCCGCCATTCTCAGCGACGCGTACTTCCTGTCCAGTCACCTCATCATCGACTACTCCCTCCTGGTGGGCCGAGACGATGCCACTGATCAGCTGGTCGTTGGCATTATAGGTACTTAATGGTGCAGTTAAAAGGGCCATATTATATTTGGGAACATTTTTCTAGCTTTTTTAAAATTAATTTTGGACACTCACTTCACATTATAATAAAAATGATATACTAGTCAAAAAAAGTTAGGGATATTTGACTTTTGAGTGAAATTACAAAATGCAATAGAACCTATACACTTCAATATTCCTCAAATTTACTTAAAAGTCACATAACCTTAACGTTTTGTGTCTTGTTTATTATTCAACACGTCTACGTTTGAGAGATGTTGTTTTCTTTCTCTATAGTCATTCAATGCAAATAGAAATTAATAGCACAGTGGCAAACATGGTATAAAAAAATCAACTAATCAAGTCAACTTTATAGACCCCTTCATTCACAGTGATTGGTCAGTATTTATTCAAACTTTTACAGTAAATTGGTACTTTTTGGGTGTGTTTTCAGATTATATCCGGACATTTACCTGGGATAAGAAACTGGAGATGGTTGTCAAATCTATGGGAGGTCAAGGTATGCCCCCCAAAAAGACTAATAGAATTCCCTCACTGGCTTTTGAACCAAAATTAATTAATCATTTTACTAATGTAATTTTGTGTTGTGTGATCAGGGAAGATGCCCACAGTTGTCTCCCCGGAGCTGTACAGAGCCAGGTTTTGTGAGGCCATGGACAAGTACTTCCTGATGGTACCGGACCACTGGACTGGCCTGGGCATAAACTGCTAAGTGAAAAAGTGCAATATTATTATGAAATAGAAAGAAATGACTACCAATATGAACTCTCTATGCAGAACAATGTATATCCATTTGTGAGAGCAGCCACAGGCACACTGGATAAATCTGTAAAACAATGCTTGATCAATAGTAACATTCCACAAGAGCTTAAAATGGACACATTAAACTTGTTTTAACGATATTATTATACACTATTTCAAAAAGTTTTTATTTGTGTCCCATGTCCACCTGTCTCAATAGACCTACAGTGGAAGAGCACTGACTTTGTTCTTGTGGTCATTTGAGCCACAAACTAATATGTGTATGTGTAAAATTAGATTTTGTAAATATACAGAGATTATGTACTGTTAAAATAGTAACTATTAAAATATTAACATGACTTTGACTGAGTGTGCTGTGTGATAGGTCGAAGATATGCTAGTCTCAAAAAGGGATATTTGCATTTTGGATAAAATGACAATGTTCCTAATGCACTAAGCCATATAAATTGCTATCAGTAGCTGCCTTGTGTCAAGGTTGGTCTGAGGTCAATTTTATGGTTAAACTTAATTAGAGAGAATCAAAGAAAGAGCATGCACAGTGATTTTTAAAATGGTACAATTTATTTAAAAAAAGGTGTAGCTGACAAACAGCCCTCAGCGTCTTACTGCATCAGGAACTGGTTTGACAATCATTAGACACGTGATGACAGCGATTGTCAGGACTGTGGTGGTTTGTGGGTGGTGGTCTTCATAGTCTTTGTGTAGACGTTCAGATGGAGGGGGAGAAGAGGCAGGAGAGGACTGTGCTTGTCAAAACTGTGCTTTTCACATCGGCAGCTAAAGATCTCACACAGAACTTTACTCTGTGCTCAAAGACTTAAGTGATTTTTGTTTTTTTTATACAAAGCTTCATGTCAACACTATATACAAAAGATTCAGCAATTTCATTTAAGTACCTAATAGAGCATTCGTACAACCACATAAATAGAACACGGCTAATGGTATTCTGAATGGTCTGTTTTGTCAACAAACTCCATCCGAGTACTGAAATAGTTTGAGAGAGCTGAAAATGCAGATACCATCTGCCTTGTAAGTAGAGAAAACATGTGCATGGTCCCTCAGGAAGCAATCATTGCATTTTAGGAAATACAAGTTTGTTTTTTAAGTAAAAGACAGTTTACTTGTTACTTTATCTTGTGGTACTTAGTCTCACTTTTGCTTTTTGGGGTATAAGCTCTGCTAGCTGTGTACTAAAAGATTATTTTTGGTATCTTGTCCATGTGTTTGTTTAAAAACCATAAGCTGATAACAAGTACAGATAAACCGCAGTGTAACTGGTGCAAAACCTAAACCTACACTAACTTTTCAAGAAAGCATTTTCCATTAAAGAATTACTTGTTTTGGTTATTGCTATTTTTAAGCACAATCCATGAAAACTATAACCAAAGTGTGACACAACTGCAAGACAGTCAAAGCTCATGTCAGAGAAATATTTGACCTAAAATCAAATATCTCAACATAAATGCTTTTAGACTAAGTGCCACAAAATACAATGCTTATGGTAAACTGTCCCCTTTTAGGTGAAACATCATACGATATGTTTTAAAAGAAAACATTTTGACGACAAGGCACTGGACATGATTGAGACAATGGCACATAGCTGGTAGGTAGACAGTAAGAACAGGAGGAAGTGGTCAAGGCCCTGTGTTCCTGTACATTTAAGTGCTGGCAGTAATTGTACCATCAAGAGTTGGAGAATTATAAATACTAAAAATAAACAGGGCATCTTAAAGAGCTTCATATCAACCAACAATTTGCAAAATACTATTGACTTGCATGACATTGGGAGCCGCCCCTAATTGGAGAACCCTGGCTCTCTGAGTCAAAATTAATGCACTCTAGGAAACTGTGCCAATCAGGGCACATAATGCAATAAATTGCATAATCCTAATCTCAAAAATCACAAATTAATGCTTCCTCAACAATAATTATCTTAAGGTTAAAATCATCTGGTCAAAAGTACCTGTTAATAGACTACAGTACCCACCCTGTGTCCATAAAGTGACTTTTATATTTGAGTTTAGCAAATATGAAACATAAACCTAGATCTGAATTTTAAGTAAAATAAGTTTCATTTTAGCAGGCTTGTAAATACTAAAAATACTGACTTTGAACTGTGGACCAGAGGCAAAATATCAACAATTTTTGGTTTTATGGGCAGGTCTTTAAATTTCATATTTGCTCTTACAATTAAAATATACATAAATCAACATGACAGGGTTTTCAGAGCATTCAAAATGACTGGAAGTTAAATATTTGGTACAACAATAAGCAACAATAATAGAAAAAAAAAAAGATTTACATTGGAGTTCCCTATTTTTCTACGTTTGTTTTTTACAAATAGAAAAAAATGGCTTTAAGAGGCCAGAGTACCGAGGTTGATTTGGATTGAAGCACCCGTGAGTGGAGTGGTGATGCGGTCAAGCATGCAGACCCTGTTTAATCTGGGTCGGTAATCTGGATTATTACAGGTGGCTGCAGTGGTCAAGTCCGCAGCAGTGCAGCTATCAAAGAGCAGGGGTTCAAAGTTTTCCATAAAAAGCAGAAGATACAGACGCTTTGCCAAAAACCCTTCCCTTGCCTCTAAAACTTATGACACACTTCACAAGAATGGATAAATTGGTTCTTTTTCCCGAGGTTGCAAGAAAAAAGTTCAAGATAAGAGATTTCAGATTTTGTGAGAATTTAGGGGCATCACAAGTGCTTTTAGAAATAAACACTTAAGTTTTCAGACACAAGAAAAAAATCAGGGTCACAAGAAAACATAATTCTTTCTCTGGTTTCTTTTCTCAACCTTAAACATGCACAAAAAACTATTCTCCAAGCTCCGTACATTTTGACTAAAATTCTGGAAACATGGTTAGATAAAACATTTTTGTTTATTTTCTTGCAACCCTGAAAGACAGAACAAATTTCTCGGTCTTGCGAAGTATGTATACAAACCTTAAACACTGTTGCTCCTCAAAGAGACAAATTTAAAAAGTCTAAAATTGTTGTGTGTGCTGAGGTAGTAGGGAGGAGGGTCAGAAAGTTTCCGAATCCTCAGAATCGTTCTCAGTGGTGCCCTCGCTGGATGGGCCCGAGGGGTTCCTGGGACTACGAGAGGCCCTGGGATGATTACCACCAGCAGGGGGAACTTTAGCCTCTTGATGATGGGGCAACTGCCTCAACAGGGAGCCAGGGGAGGGCGCTCCGGAGCTACAAGGGGAGCAGAAAGGCATCATGGTAGCCAGAATGAGTGCCAGACAATCAGCCACTTCTCTGCTAGGAGCGCAAGCCAGAGCGGGGGTCAAACCTGAGGCAGAGACAGAGAAGACGGGACAGCGGGATAGTGGGACAGGAGTGGGACAAAAATAAAAGTGGACATATACAGAGAGCAGAGGGGAAAAGGCAAAGCGAAAACAGACAAAACGGAGCAGCATTCCATTAGTGTTCAGCTTCTCTGCAACAAAAACACAACGTGGAGGCACACTCTACACAAGGCAACCACAGCACATTCAAAATTAAACAGGTGCATCACAAGCAACAAAAAAGCTTTATACTTTGAATCAAGATTTCCACTGTATAATTTGATTACTCCACATTAATAATTTTGAAATATGTCTTATAAAAATTTTAATACAGTGCTCAGTGGGAACCCTGATAAAGATTCGTAAAATGAGTTCATGCTGCAACAAACTTATTCACATCGATGCACACATTAAGTGGCTTTAGTTCACGTCATCCTACCGTTCTCGTCCACTGTTTGAACATTAGCCCCTCTGGACAGCAGCTCCTGGACGGCCTGCTTCAGACCACTACGGGCCGCCAAATGGAGAGGACTGGGACAGCAAAGAAGGGAGGAAAGTCAACATATGAAATTGTAATTGAGAGTGGTTTAAACTAGTTGTTGATTCATTGAATGTCCCCTTGAAGCAAACTACTTAACATCTTTAGGTACAAGAGGTTTGGAGACTCACGTTTGCAGTGCAGCGTTAGTTGCATTAATGAGTGCAGAATCAGACAGCTTCTCCAGGATCAACATCACACAGTCTTCTTTTCCCTGCAATGGTTACAGTGAGAAATTAAATTAATGTAACTTCTTCTAAGATATATGGAGCTTTTCTAGGCATCTTAAATGCTTTACACAGTCACCCACACAGGTAGTGGTAAGCTCTGTCTGCAACCTAAATAAACCAAGTTTCCTGCAGAAATTTAGTCAGTTAAGGTGGTAGCTAACTCGTAGTTTTCTATACATTAACCAAACATTTTAATGCCAAATGTACACAGACTTCACTGCTCTTAAATGCCCCGAAAAAAAAAATAATTTAACCAAAACACTGTACTATAAAACCATAAAAAATAGATTTTGGGGGTATAAATTAAATGGATAATAAATTTTAGTTTAAGTAGCTTTTTTTAATAATAGTTAAGGTGTTAGTCGCTTATAACCAAGTTGGCCGCATAAAGGGGAAATTTGGTGTGGGTGGCTTAACGTGCCTAGGGCCTGAACAAAAATCACCACTCACAAATCACACAGATATTTATAAATAGGTGATATAAGTGAAATAAGTGCCTTGCCCATGGACACAACAACAAACTGCTACTTAGTGGACTATTTTTCCTCTTGTATTGTACTTACACTACTACAGGCTAGATGCAGCACCGTGTTGCCTTCTTTGTCCGTCAGACTGAGATTTGCTTTGGCACTGGTCAACAGCACCTCTGTAACAAAACAACAGACCGAAGAAAGTTAATTTTAGACAGGGCACTCCTGAACCTCGAATAAAATAATAAAGAATCCTACACACCTAAAGCTCCCACCCTGCCCTTGTTCGCCGCCATCATCAGAGCAGTGCGCCCCGACTGATCCACGGCGTCCACAGGTGCATCATGGGAAAGGAGCAGCTGAACACAGTCAACATGACCAGAGAAGGCCGCTGCATGAATTGGAGTCCTATTGGCAAAAGAAAACCAATATATTAATAAAATAATAAAAACCAAGTCTGCCTATCTAGTTTTTAGAGGAGGACTGTTATGCAAAGTTGCAAGTTTTTCCGGACCATTTGTGCAATGTGTTCTAGGTGCGAACCTTGAGGTGTAAAAAAATAAGTCATTTGTTGTGATATTAATTGTTAAAAATTCAATCACTTAATTAAAAAATCTAACATTTTCTAGGGTTTCAAGCACCCATACAAACCCTGTTATAATCACTCCCCACCATTTTTGTTATTGCTCCCCTTCTGTAAGCCGCATAAGGTTGCATAGCCAAGTGGTAGGCTTCTATGTTTGTGTTTTAAGTGTTTATACCGAAAGTGAAAACATACATTCCTTTTAAGCAGTTTTAGATAATCCTCCAGTTTTCCGACAGACAAAAGTTAAGACAATAAGCCATGTGTGTCCTGAATTATTACTAAATCCACCAAAAAGCATAATAGGCACCCTCCAAGTAAATGTAATAAAAAAAAAAAATTAAATTTCACTAATATCTCACCTGTCCTTAGCATCCTTACATCCAGCTATATCCGACCCCATTGCCTCCAGCAGCAGCGACGCACAAGGTTCATGGTCATTTACCCTGTGTAACATATAATACAGTAATTATTAAGGTGTTTCAGATGATGTTAGTGTTTTTAATTTAATAGAGACTTACACAGCGCAATGCAGAGGTGTAAAAGGATTTCCATCAATGCAGCGACAGCCTTTCTGCTCCAAGAGAACCTCAACACACCCCTCATGACCTGGGGACAAAAGTACATAAAATATTAACAAAAATTCAACTCTTTTAGACTGTACTTGAATGTGTAGTAATATTCAGTTTAATGGCATAGGAAAGAATGGATCTATTTAATCTGGGTATTTAGTGACATATACCAGGGTACATCATGAACAATTTGTCAGTACATACAAATACAAAAATGCTTAAAATTCACTATCTGACCCTATGATGCAAATATATTATATATATATTATATATAATGTAGTCTGTATGAAGCTAGGGGAGGGAGTAAAGTAAAACTCGACTACTATTGGTCAAAGTGGTAACCCACAAACTCTGATCTGATGTTGTTGTAGGGGCCAGAGGGGGACTAATGTCAAATAAAGATTAGGAAAGATTATCTACTTTACACAGTAGAACAGGGTCAGATAAAACTTTGTTCTAACATTTTTGTTTCATTTTAGGAAACCTACGGACTACGCATTTAATCTATGGTTTAAACATTCAAGATCAACTGCAATAATTGTAACTAAAATAACATAAACTAAAACACTAAATACTGGTTTAAAAGTGTTAATATGTACCATAGTAGCAGGCCCAGTGCAGTGGTGTGTATCCGTTGAGGTCTCTCAGTGGGGGGAGGGAGGAGGGCTCGGAGCAGGCGATACTCAGCAGCTCACTGAGCCAGGAGGCGTGTCCTCGGGCGGCGGCTAAGTGGATGGGAGTCCGGCCTTTAGAGTCACCTATGAGCACTGAGGCCTCCTGCTCCAAAAGACACTGGATACACTCCTCCTGACCACACAGCAGCTGGACCAGTCGGGACAGGGGGGTGAGATTGGAAATGAGTAAGGAGAAATCTAAAGCTCAGTCTAGTGCAAGTGGTGTAACTGACATGTGTTCAATGGATATACAGTATAAGTTTTGAGTTATGATTAGGCATGTGACTATACTGCCTTTTTTGGTCACGATTATCTTGGCCATAATAATTCTGATTAATGATAATGATAATTAATAACGTGTACAAGATTTAAAAATGTCTGAAAATGCTGGATTAACAAAGGTACATTTTATTGTAATAATAATTATAATAATAAGGCTGAAACAAATATTTTTTTCACTTGAACTAAATATCATGAATTATATCTTCACTATAAAGTCCAAAGGGCATTGAGGTAACAATTATTGCAATGAATGATTATCATGCAAATAAAAAATAGCTATGCTAAATTAATTGAGTATTTTTTTT
>JAVQKG010125166.1:0-10710 GCA_036025885.1 Hypseleotris bucephala | reverse complement strand
AAAAACCCCATTGGCAGTTGCTATCTGGTTGCTATGCAGACTTAGAGTTAGCGAGAGGTGAGAAAGGAGCTAGGGGTGGGGCTTAGGTTTGAAACTCAACTGTCTCTCTCTCTCTCTCTCTTAGCTCTGAAAAGACAATCAGGGACTGGAACTTTAAATGTAGCGTCTACTTGGGATCTTCCAAAACATTGAGTTATATAGGTATGCCCAGCTAAATTGCTCACCAGTCAACTCACTGAAATTTTGTTATTTACACAATGGTCGTGTTTTTTGAGAGGTGCCATTAAATTGGTGAGCTATAGTTTTTATGATATTATAAAATAATACATTGATGATCATAAATCAAGGGAGAGAAAATGAGTTTTACAAGGTCAATGAATTCTGTTTTTATTTACATTTTAGTAATTGTCCAAATTATTTATTAGGTTTCATGCTTCAGTAAAGTTTTGCTATATAATATAAAAAACATCTTACTGCTTTTTTCTCTATGGCCTCACAGCTCCACTTAGGTCCAGCCGCCAGGAACCAGGTGATGGTGAGAATGACCCACCAGACAATGCCAGCGATAGTGAAAAAGTAGAGCAACATAAAGAGCAGCGTACAACCTTTACTCTGGGAACCAAGCACTACTGTCAACATGCCTGTAGGGTGCAAGGGCTCGATGCAGGCGGCATTGTTTCCCAGTAAAAATCCAATGAAGTATATTAGTGACACAAAGCTATAGCAAACTGCATAAAAAATAATTGGACGTTCAGGGTATCGAAATCGCTTGACGTCAATAAGGAAAGTAAGGAAGGTGAAGAGAGTAGCTCCGAGACAGATGATAGAGCACACGCCAATAAAGCTCTTTGCAAAGTCAATGTCGTGGGGTTTGAAATACATGTTGGAGCAAGGTGGTGCACAGTCCAGGGCTCCCAAAAATGTAGATCCATAACCAGGTTTAGTCTTGAACTGTAGTGGACACCAGAAACCAAGGTCCCTCTTTGCTGCTGAAGACTTCATTGGGGTGGTCGCAGGTATGGAAGAGTCAGGGTCTGGGGAGCGACAGGAAGGCAGTCTAGATACATAAGAAAATGTTAAGTTAATGGCAAAACAACCCAATAATCATTCATTTGTTCTTATTCCTAGGGGTTTCAGGTGCCTGGAGCATATCCCAGAAAACTTCCATCGTGGCCAGTTAGTTGCAGACAACAATCGTTCACATTCTTTCTCTAAGGATGATTTAGATTGACCAGTTTTCCTAACTAACGCATTTCTTTGGATGGTAGGGGGAAGGTGAGGTACTTGGAGAGAACCCATAGCAACACAAGGAGGACCTGTAGATAGAGTTCGTCAGCAAGAAAATGCTAACCACTTTGCAACCATGCATCCCACAACTTAATATACAGTGAATAATTAAAAGTACGGTATTTTCCTACTTGTCACACTTTAGTTCAGGAGGCCAGGTGATCCCAAAGATTCTGATATTCTCTGCACAGTCGGACAGCACTTTCTTGCAGTCTTCTCTGCATGGAGGGTGTACATTGTTTTCTTCTATACATGGAGGATAGAAGGCCTGGCAGAGGAACTTGTGCACATCTGGAGAACAGCGCAGATTGGCCAAGGGCATGAATGGCTGTAGACAGACAAGAGATTTTAGACCACAAATCAAGTAAAGTTATATATGATTTTAATTAGTGCTTCACAATATAACAGAAATTTGTCACTATTGCAATACCGACAAATGCAAACCTTTTCTGATTTAGGGTAAGTATTTATTCACCTAGTTATAACTACTGAATTGCAGCTTATTTTCTGAAATCTTAATACAATTGAACATTATCAAAAAGGACCTCCAAGTATCACCAGTAATGTTCTTCAACTTATTCATGTTTTTCTATTACTGTGTATCCTAATTTCAGTGCAGTTTTACTAGCAGCACATGATATGTATACAGTCAAGACATTTCTCATAACCATCTCACACAATGCCCAGATTCTTTTGCAGATGATGAGCTACTGCAGTGCACCATAGCGCCACACAAAGGGCCCCATTCACCACGGAGGAAGCATACTCTTCCGTTTCAACACATTGGTAAGAGATATATGAACGAGAGGGGGACAGGGCTGCACTATGGTCGGCAGGAAATTGGTGTGTGGACATTTGGAAACTTGCAGTGACAGACAGGACAGTGAGGGAATAATATTGGTCTGGTTGTTGCAAACACATGCTATCTTATTTCACTATTCACACAAAGTATCTAAATCTATAAATCAAAACAATTTTTATACGGTTTATAGCATTTTACAACAACCTCAGTCAAGCCAAAGTGATTTGCATATGTCCAATAGTTTATGAAATAACAAAACAATATCTTATGGCCAACTCAGGAGATGTCCATTCTTTCAATATTATCTGTCCATTTTGTACATTTGTTCATGTATACATCTCCAACACACATAGGCATCAACAGAGCTCACTATTCAATGTTTGCTCTTCTTGTCTTTCCCAAAATTCAGTCTGGCACAGGTCCCGTGGCTCCGGAGCCTGGGCATGCCCTCTCTGACAGTAGTAGTCCTTCGCCTCTTGTGGAGGTCTTGGACTCCGTCTCGTTGCACTACTTTTTCAGCAACAATCTAAGCTTCATTTGACTGCAACTGTAACAACTGTACCCATCTGAGAGACCACCAACTACTGTCGAAGCTGAGCAGTGGAAAATGTATTTGCACTGAGTTGCTTTAGAAGGTTAAGAGTAGCTAAATGCTCAATCTGGAAACTTTTGAAATATATTTTAAATCAATTGTATCATTCATTGGAAAATATTGCTTTTAAAATGGGCACAACTTTGACCATAATGAAGTCTCTGCACCACTTAGGCAGGCCTACCTGCTCTAGTACATCAGCTTAAAGCATTGCATCAATCTGTTAGTCATATTCATATAATCAAGACAAACCTGCTTAAGCTCAACCTAAGTTTCAAATTATAAAAGGAAGATGATGCCCAGGTTTTACAAGGAATGGTTTGAAAAATTCAACATTTTGAAGCACTGGTTTGTGATAATAAAAAGCAAAATTGGCTAAGAAAACCACTAACTACATAAACATCTGTATAAGACCAGTTCTGAATGCACAAGATGACTAAAGGTGAAGCAGGTGGGCTACATCAGCAAAAGGCCACACTCAATTCCACTAGGTGCAAGTTCTACCTAATAACCTTTACTCTGACTTTATGTAATGTAGGGCACATAGTGTTAGTTGGTTGCTTAGGAGACAGCTGTAAGACTGTTTACAGGGTTGAAATGAGTGAGTGATTAACAGAGAAAACTCTATGTGGTATGCAGCAGCAGCAGTGGTGGGAGTGGGCTTTGTCTGAGACTCTGGGTGTGTCCCTCCGCAGCTTCATCCAGAAATCAAAGGGCTTTCACAACAAAGTCAGTGATGTCGCCTGTGGCCAAGTTTGCCATGAAATTAGACGCCTATACCTTCAGTAGACGCCAGACAAAAGACTTCATCCATGGATCTCTGCTCATTCTCATCATTCTCACACCAGATACTGTAATCCATACTTTAGCCTTTGGCAATGTCAAGACTCTAGAAGGAGATACAAGAGGTGAGGAGTCTTCAAAACAGTGAGCGGCATTACTTACTAAGATGAGTATGATGAAAGGGCTGCTGTGGGATTAAGATAGTAAAGACATACTGTATATAAGTCTGTATCATAACACCCAATTATAATATGCTAAATAAAGCCACAAATAAAAAAATATACTCCTGAGTGTTGAGTAAGTGTTGCAGTAATGCTTTAAAACTGGGTGACTTTGGTGTTGTATCACAAAATGTAAAGTTATTAAAAATGTATTACGTTTTGGTGTGGCTCATCGTCTACGTTTTTTTTTTTCTCACTACATTAGCCAACTGACCCAGCCTACAGTTGATAGTTTCTGGTTTAGCTACGCACATTTTGATCTCAACATCACTGAGTCTGTCTGGGGAAACAGAGTGGTGTGAGCAGCCTACAACCACTGATGGTAGGAAGAACCTGTCCTTTAAAAATGTACAGGTGGACTTTTGAAGGCAACATGCGAGCACATTCAGATAAATTTTATTTCTTCTGAATGGTGTCATTTTCTGATAAAATTAAACTAATTGCATTTTTTTAACTTCAACCCCATCTAAAGCATTTGTACAGCACTGTAGGGTTTACAGTATAAACCCAAAATAGAAAGCACCAGAACAAGCAGGATCCATCCTTACTGACCTTCCTTTCAGTGTCACATAAATTGAATTATTAGGTTACCTTGAATCTTGATGCTATTTGCAGTTATTGAATCAAAGATTGGTAGCAAAGAAAATCAGCACAAGCGGCTCCCAGCATAAGCATACAGTTGCTTCCTGCCTTTTTGGATATTTATTTCTTTATCCACTTTTCCTATTAGATGTAACTTAATTCAATGTATAAATAAATGTGATGTTTGTCTATCCATAATCCCCTTTATTTTATTATGTTTGTAAATATTTGATTCATGTTTCTGTGTTCAATACCAATCAGGCATGATTAGTGGCAGGTACTTTGCACTCGCTTGTTGATGACCATTTGAAAATGATAATTACGGTTCAATCAATACGCACTTGTGAAGGCGGCGAGACAGTGACATTTCCAGACTATAAACACTAAGAGCATTGACAATGGTTCTAATGGCTCTGTGATGGGTTTGTGGTGGTGTCTATTGCAAATATCCATAAAAAGAAGAAAGCGTTTGTCTTACCACACACAATGCCAATATGCTGTAATTGCAACCCATCAAAGCAACCAAGCATAATAGTGTTTTTAGATGGGTTAGCAACTGGTTTAGCCATTAATAGACACTAAACCTCTAGCCTCTACTTTTTACATAAAAACTTTGATCACATTAGGGTAAAATACTCACAGCACAACATCTTCCAATGTGCTTGATTTTCTTTTGGCAGTTTTCTCATCTGCCTCTAGCTCAACCTATCTTTCACTGTCCTTTTTCACTACATTCATAAATTTCATATTTGGTCTTCCTCTAGGCCTCTTGTCTGGCAGCTCCAACTTCAGGATGCAACATATTCACTATCCTTCTCTGTATGTCCTAACCATCTCGGTCTTCTTCAGTCTTCCTCATCTTCAGTTTCAAATGAACTGAAAACAAACCACATGATTGGCTTCATAAATCTTTTATAGATCTATTATGTGATAATTTATTTGGGTTCTTTTAGTCTGGCATAGTTTTTTTCCCTGGTACAACCCTCTTCATCTAGGCTGACTACCGCCACAAGTGTGAATTTTTGGCTGGGGTTTTCAGCGTTTGGAATCACACGCAGTCTCCTGGCCATTTTGCCATAAAAGAGATTTGAATATGTAAAATAGAAATATGCCAAAAGCTGCACAGCAAAACAAACTAAATTGAACCCACCTCCATCTTACTGGCAGCGATATCCTGGTCATAGTGCTCCATCATGTTGGGGAAGAAGGTCATATTGTAGGTCATCCGCAGACATCGGTGAATCCTTATAGGTTCACATGTAAACAGACTGTGGGCTCTACAGTGTATAATCCATATCAGTCCCAGACACAGCCACAGAGGCCCTGGCAATAGCATTGTAGTGGTATGATTTAGTGCTTTTTTAGGTTCTGTAGATTTATTTGTGATTGGTTTAAAGATATCAGCAGCTTTTCAGCTTCTCCTGCAGCGCAGATGGATGATGCAGTAGTAGGTGAAGCATTCATGGACACTGGTTTAGAACATGAGTCTCTGGATCAAAAACAAGGTGTCCATATCCCCATCTAAAAAACAATTATACATAGTAGATTAGTTTATATTTTATTCCTTTCTGTTTAAACTAAGGCAATGACCAGTATGAGATTAGGAATACAAATGAAAATGCATGTGACACAAAAAATATTTTTAATGAATGGCTACTAATTAGACCAGATAAGAGTTACTGTATAAGGTGTTGAGCTGAGGTCTAACATTGCCATCAGGTACAGGGGCTAAATTTACCAAATGTGAAATGTCATTGCAAGTTCAAACCTGGAGAGTGACATAAAACCTAAGTCTGATTTATGAGCATGAGTCTGAGCATGTTATTGCACATTAAATTCCACTTATGTTTCTTCACAGACTACTCTGGTTTGAGATTTGGGGAGTATTTCCTGCTTTGGTATAGCTCTAAAAAGAGTCTCAATTGCAGCCTGTGAAATCTTTAGGGTAACTTGAGAGTGATACAAGGAAGCTATGCAATAAGGGATAAACATGTTTAGACTAGATTCAGTCAACTTTTGGATAAGGCTGTGCTACAGTTAACTTTAAGGTAACAACAAAGATGATGCATTCTTTTTACACTATATCAAAATTGTTTGCCAATTAATACGCAACTAAAAAACACGTCCAAGCATCCACTACTAACTTGGTACAAATAAGGGACTAAACAAGGAAAAAAGAAGATCGAAATCACAACTAAACCAGGACCAAACCAGGGTTAAACCAAGACTAAATCAATACTAGAGGAAGTCTAGCCCCGGACCAAAAGAGAGTGCTGAATTAAGTGCATATTCCTGCTGTTTACAATATAGGCTGATATGCTGATTTGTGGTAGAGTTTATCTAATCTAACCTCAGCGCACTCAACATAAAAGAAACATTTCCAGATATCTAATGGTATGTAGAATAATGCTGATATGAAAGTAAAAAGGAATTTGGCACTTCATTAACATTCATTGTGAACAGCTGTGGAAAGGTGGTAATGGTAAGCGCATTTTAGGCATGACAAACAAAAGCAGCTAGCGTTAGTTAGTTGTCTTTGCGATTTGAATGAAACGTGCTAAGATTTCATCAGTTAAAGTTACTAACAAGTTTATTACGAATATACAGGAACTAAGAGGTTTTAAGACTGTTTATTGTGCCAACCAGCTAACAAGCCCTCACGCAGTAAAACGTGAAGAGTTGGGAGAAAGTACACTAAACTTTCCTGACTCGGTCGCCATGGCATAGGGCCCCAAAACTTCGACACAAAACAAGAAAAGAGTACTTTTAAATTTAAAATCACAGTAAACAAAAACTTACCTCTAACTCTGGTCAAGTTTCTAATGCATTTTGCTACATGGATACGGAGGAGGTGTGGTTTTGAGAAGACTTTGCGGTATGTTTCGGTGAAACGATCCAACTCACTCTCTTCCCGTGTTTTCTTCTGTGTGGCGACTCTATGCTGCGTTTAGGGAATGTTGGAAATGTTATGACTATGTTGTAAAGCCACATTGGCATAACGTCCTGTATCTTATTAGAGTGATTTATTTAATTGATTAATTAATATTCATATTACACTAAATAATAATACAGACGAGACTTACAACGTATCTCTTTTATTCTAATATATATTTTACACCTATTGATTTTATCAAGCTATATTCGCTTAATATAAGGTTTGGAATGCTATTTGTCCCTTAATAACAGACAAGTCTGTTACAACACAGAATGTTTAAAAGATGGGGAAAACAACTCTGTGAAAACATTAGTTATACACATTCCCAGCTTCAGTGAACGCACCATTCCAATTACATTCATGAGATGGGACCATGTGCAGCCCATGAGATAAAACCATAGGATAAAACATCTTTACCTTAGTGGATTTTTTGAAAAAACTGACATTTTTCCTTTTGCCAGTGACTACTTTTGTGAAAATAATAAAATGGCTCACCACTAACAAAACTAGGCTACTGATTCATTTGAAAAAGTTTCATAAAATAAAATGTGCCTAGGGCCTATGTGTGCGTTAGGGGGACTTCAATGTAACCTTGGTCGGGGGTTGAGGATCCTTGGAATAGCTAAATCTCTCATTTCCATAATACAATTCAATACGCTGCACTCATCATTCAATCCGTGCGTACTGTCCACATGGGGGAGCTCCTCTCGCTGGTGTATTCCATAGAGTATGGTGTGTTCATGTGACTCGGTGGAGAGGCGGGGTTTCAATGTAACAATTTGGGTGCTGTACTGAAGTGTCCGCGACAACTGAGCGCATCCACTTCTGTTTGGCTCTTCTTCACGCTCGCTGCTGCCGTGAGAGTACCACCTCGGACATCAGAGGACATAGAAATAGACGCTACAAAATAGGACGGCAATGTGACTCCTAAAACATTCATATGAGGTGCGTAATCCTGTTTTACATTAAGACGGATTTGAATACAGTCGGCGACACCAAAGCCGAAAGCGAGATGTGCTCTAAATATAATTTGGTGTCGCCCTTAGAGGATGCAACAGGATTAATGGGCTCGTCCGTACGGGGGAGGCATGCTGCTTTTCCCTTTTGCCATAGTTTGTGAAGCTAGGCGCTGGCCTGTTGCTAGGAGACCTTTTGACAGCTGGGATCTTTGGGGAAGTGACAGTTTTAATGCACTAATGGATGGTGTTTCCCTGTTTTGTCCGGCAACCCAAAGATCTCCCAACACTTTACTATAGGCGACATTGTGTTGCTGGTGCGTATATCCTAATTGTCTGTTTCTGCGTAAAAAGACAGCGTTTATAGCCTACTACAGCCCTGGCGTGTTTTCAGTCAGCAGATTATAGTGTTTTGCCTGTGAACAATGGCCCACTTGTTGTGAAGAAAGAAATTATTCAATACTCTAGCATATAGGCCTATACCACTTTTCTCTTACAAGAGACCCCATTAAGAAAATTAAGACCTTTTAAAAATATAATCCAACCATAAAAAGTGACAAGCCAGAAAGGGCTGCTGTTTGTGCTATTCCTAAGCATAATTGCAACAAGAAGGCATCCAATGTAAAACCTTTCAAATCAATATGCAAACTGTGTTTTAGGTCAGATTGTTTGCGAAAGAAGACAGAAGATAGCTTAATGCAGGCATTAATTATTATTTATTTCTTATAATGTCTAAGATATTTTTCTACTTTACTTAAAAACGACAGAGTGAATTCTCTATCAGTAAAGATGTGTGCGTAGCTGTAGCCCAATAGCCAGGTTTTAAAGTTAGACCTCAGAGCTTTCTCTCTCCTCCATCAGTCAGACACAGATGCCTGCGGCCATGAAGGTCACTTATGAAGAGATCGATAACTGGATCTCACCAGGGACTAGACTCAAGAACAAGCTGCAAGGACAGTCAGCTTATAGAGGTGAACCATAGAAATCACAATATAAGGGTTGTACTCAGAAATAAATGTAAATGTAGTTAGGTTAGATTCAGTTAACTGCTTATTTCTGTTTTAGTCCTAGTATAATCCTAATTTAGACCTGGTTTAATTCTCGCTTTGACAAGGTTTAGTGTTTAGACCTGTTTATTCTCAAAATTAACCTCAGACCATTTTGTCTGATTTAGACTTGGTCATGGTGTGTTATAGCTATTGAATTATTGTTCAAGATTTAGAAAACCAAAAAAAGAAAAGAAAAGTGGAGTACCCAAAGGGGTTTGGATATCAGCTATTGTGTTGACCTCTGTTCTTCAAGAGCAGGTTTTATTTTGTCAGAGACAGCGGGTGATCAGATTCAGGTGTGTAGCAACTTATGTCAAGGTTGTAGCTACACAAAAAGCATTTCTCACCTGCTTGTCTCTAGACGTGAGATTTTTCTTTGTAGCTGTCACATAACTGCTGTTCTAAAAGACTTATAGTAATAAAGGTAGGGCTACACAATAAAGCAAGCAATAATTAATAACTATATTGTGTATGATGCTGACGATATAATTGTTAGACATTGTTAAAGTCTGTTTTAATTCATGAAGTGATACAAGGCTCTACTTTACTGATGAAAACTGTGACTTAATAAAAATGTTCTGTGTTGTAATTTTGTAATTTCTTATCTTGTTATGCATATTAGTCCTGTTTTTGTCCTGTTTCTATGAAATAGTCTGACATTTTAGATTTGAAACTGTGATTTTGATTGTGTATTTTCTGAACTGCATAATTGTTTTATATATAGTGTGTTTTGGATGATAGAGATTGTAACTGACATGTAACTGAACTGCTGCCTGTCTTGGCCAGGACGCTCTTGTAAAAGAGATTTTTCATCTCAATGAGACTTTTTCCTGGTTAAATAAAGGTTAAAATAAAAAAATAAAAAGATAGAGTATGTGCTGGTGTTAGCTATAGCCTGTGCATAATGACAGTCTGAGGGTGGACAGCCTGCAGCAGAGGGGCTCCATGGGGAGTTTGAATGAACCAATGAACAAACCAGGACTGTGAGTGTGGAAATAAGCATTTGACTGAAGGGCAATTAGAGGATAGTGTGTGTGTGTTCTTGTGCATTTAAGACTATAGCACTGCATTGACATTGTGATTATCAGTGAATTATGCATTACTGCTTGTGTGTGTGTTTACTAAACCCATGTGTGTGTTGTGTCCAAGACTCACTATTGGCATTGTAATTAGACACAATGATAAACTGAAACCACAGCAAAGATGCATGTAGCCACTGTGTACATCGACGGCCATCTTGGCTCTACCGCTCCATGCTGTTGCTAAGTAACTGATTCTGTATGGATTATATTCTTACCAGAGATGATCTGATCTTCCCTCTTGCTCTTTTGAAATGTGGCTGAATTTATGTGATGTTTATTTTAGGAGGATGACGTCTACACTTGATTAAACTAGAAAGCACTCGGAGAGTGCATACCGACGCCAGGACAGCTAATTTCCCCTATACAATGTTTTGGCACTAACTGCGACTTTAATCTGTGATGTCTAAGGGTTTTTATATTG
>JAVQKG010125037.1:0-13122 GCA_036025885.1 Hypseleotris bucephala | reverse complement strand
TAACTGTCCAGCAAGTTAGAAGAAGATAGGGCAAAAACTTCCTGAGTTATTGCATTTATAAATTTAATCCTTAATTAATTAATTACTTAATTACTATTCATCGCAGATGTACCCAAATCGACACAGTTCGGCGTCCTTATAGGGTCTAAGTATCACACGGCCAATCTGTGGACACGGACGCGGACGGACATGAAACCATAATATCGCCGAACGCGATTCTTGCGTTTCGCCGATATAATGAGTTTTCACTGTTTTCACATGTGTCTTCATTAAAGAGAAAGTCAGAAACAAACATTATTTTATTTGTAAATAAGCCAACCCCTTCTACTAGATGTTTTTGAAACTGCTTTGTGGTTGACAATTTAACAGATGAAACTAATTTGCACTTTTAACACACTGTCTGGGGGGAAAATGTCTATGTGGGTGTTTTCTATTACTGAAACCTGCATTATGCCTTCTTCTTACTCTTTCTTATTTTATGAGTTTGTTCCCTCATCAAAATGTGGTGTTTTACTTTAGTAATTCTGTATGTTCTGTGAGTTCGAAATGTTTGTTCCTCCTTATCCCCTTCTCCTCCCTAGCCCCTCCCACTACAGGAAACACTGACCAATCAGCAAGCCATCTACAAGTGAGCTTTAATTTCTTCTTTTCACAATATGGGCCCTTTAATGGTCCATCCACCTATGCCATCCACAGGCCTCACAAAAGCCAGATGTTGAAAGATTAATTCCTAATCACATTGCCTTAGTGCTAATGTATTCAAATACAGTAAATTAGTCTGTGTGATTAACGACAAAGCTCTTAACTTTCCCTTTCATTTATGGGGTTGGGTTACATTGGCATCACAGGAGAAAAAAATCATTTCAGATGGCCATATATTGTAGTAAACATTCATGTGTAATTTGTACAGACTAACATAGTGTGCTTGTCATCTCCTTGACAATAAAAACATGTTTATGTGCAGACGCTGTGCTGAGGTGGTGTGGCATTAAGGCTCTTCTTCTGCTGTTTTCCCAGAATCTGTTTTCCTTTGAGTCTCGGAGCGTATATTACTGTCCTGATCCCCTCTGTCAGCTCTTATATGTTTCCCAGGAACTCTTCTCTTTGAAAACTTTAGTTTAATCAGGCACACTTTGTGCAGAGTCAATCCACTGAGTCAGTTTGGAAAAGCAACAAGCTCTTATAAAATACATTATGATCCTTTTCATTCATATTCTATAACACATCATACCATGCCATCTTCTATACTGCTTAAGGTCGCAGTAACAGAAGTCTAACCAGAGACGCCCAGACCTCCCTCTCCCCAGACACTGCCTCGAGCTCTTCCAGTGCATGCAGAAACAAAAGTATAAATGTTGTGTTTTGACATCAGTTGTTTGAGTTTAAAGTCTTTGCAATCCTACAGTTTTTGGTGGACTACAGACTAGAGATCTTCATGCATTTGCAGATATTCATCTGTAGAGAGTAGGGTGTGGAATGACTCAAATTGGCTCATTCTCAAATTGCACCAGTAAGATCTGTGGTGAAACACATCCTTCAGCTGTCCCCTCTCTTTTTATTATTGCTGTGACAAGCCCTTTTTCTTGTGGTTGACTTGCTGCAGTTTCCATGTGAAAGGTGTCTTTGGAGATTAAGATGCCGATGATGCTGTAATTCCAGACACAGTTCTTCCACTACTACAACAGCAGTGTGCCAGGCCGAGGCATGGCTATGGCGGATGGCGCCAGTCACTCTGCAGCCGAAAAACAAAATGAACAAACTCAGGAAGAAGATTGCTAGAATTCGAATTTGTACTTATAGTGAGCTGGGAGCCAATAAAACATACAATATAACTGCATGACTCCAGTGCAGCAGAGTGCTTGGCCTGGGTTCACATAGCTTCAGTTGGATTCATTTTCCAAGTTGACTTTCAACCACACAAAGCAAATCAGACAGCGTACACTATAAATAGCTCCATAAAACAGTGCTAATAAGAGAGTGTGAATAGACATGCTGATTTAAATGGGAGAGACCACTGGCCAAATGTTTCCAAGTGGACTAATGCAATAATCACCGAAGGAGCTGAAAGGTTCATTAACAAGACGGCACAGGATTTAAGGCACGGAAGTCACTGAATATGTTATATAAGCAGCTGTTTTATTAGAATGTGATAAAAAGCAATTTTTCTGAGAATTTTATTTTGAAAGTTTGGTTTGGTTAACTTTTTACAATTATATTCTTCTTATTATTAAAATGGGGTATCCCCTGTGGGAAAAGGCTGATTGGATAATGCTAAAATAACACAGTAGACGGAGAGTCATGGTGCCTGACGTGTGCCCAGTGACCACTGTGGTCTGACTCTAACAGCCCCGAAATACATCCAGGTTTGTGGCTTTCTCAGAGAGGACAAAACATGACACTGCCAAAAATACGCGAACGGCAAGTCAAAGTCTCACAGAAATACTCAGTTAAAAGCTTTTTGAAACATTGGAAAGAAAGATCAGGTAGAGAGAGTTTCAAACAATTTCAAGCACAGCGCTGAATGACCTTACGTATGTTTGTCCGTCTGCATGTTCATTAGCAATATTATGCAAAAACTACAGAATGGATTTGGATGTAAATTTCAGGGAAGAAATAGATTAGATTTTAGTAAGTAATCCAGATTACCGTCTGGATCCAGGATTCTTTAAAAAAAATAGTGGACCAACAAACTCTCAGAAACAATTTGTTTTAAATGAGCTGCCTTGGTGGGGGGACTGCTTTCTACTTTAATTTGTGTCTATACATGTGGGTTTATTTTGTGCTATTATTTTTTATCAAGTATTCTCAGTGACCTTGACACCTGATTATGATTATGTAAAATATTACTTAGGCCAAGAACAAATTTATGCAGAAGTAATTCAAGACATTAACAGGAAGGACAGCTGGGCATCAACACAAACACATTTGTTTCTCATGGAACTGTGAGAAAAAATAAAGTGGATCATAAATATGCCACAACGGGACTTCATCATTTTGATTCAGGGGCATTTCACAACATGTGACCTCAGTCAAAGACAGTTACACATTTGAGTTCGCTCTCAGCTGATCTTAATGTTTATTTATTTTTTACTGAAATTAAGATTGACATTCACTTTTTTTTCAAGGCAGTCCTGGCCAAGAAGTAGCTGCACAACCTGTACAACTGAAAACATTTCGTACAAATTCCAATAAAACAAACATTCACACACAATGTTCACATATACACTGCAGCAAATCAGAGGCGGCAGTATCTACACCAAGCATCAACCGGCGTCATTCGTGCATAAAAAAAGAGTATTTTTAGGCTTCATTTCTATTTTCTTCTCCAGAGTGTGGCTTGGTTTTGGCCCAGCTGCGTCATATGCTTCAATTCATCGCTAGCCTTGCTCTCCTCGGGTAGCTGCCCCATACCCCCTTGGGGTCTGGATGTACATGACTCTCCTATGGGGCAGCGGCTGGAGGCCACACAGACACCACATACAGTCCTGGTGCTGCCAATGAACACATAGGGCAAAATACTCCTGTCTGAACCTGGGCTTGGCCTCTGCTGCACACAAGCCCACTGTAACCGAGGTGGCCGTTCGCTGGAGGAGGGATTCCACTAGTGTCTAAAAAAAGACATACTTTTTTGTTTTTTAAAGGACTTGTGATGTCATATGGCTGTGTGAAAAGTAAGTGCTCCGATAAGCTGTGGGTGGAATGGCTACAAAAGTCCAAAGTTTTAAATGAATGTGGCTGTGTGATTGGAGTTCGGTGGTGGTTGGAGGGGCTGTGGGCGAAAACTGGCAGCCACGTTTCCGTCAGTGTGCCCCAAGGCAGCTGTGGCTACGTAAGTAGTTTACCACCACCAGTGTATGGAATTATATATGAAATATATAACTATATAAAATGAATTAATATTAAGTTTGATCCAGTTCTTTACATTACGGTCAAACCTACACCTCATAGCAGCGTCGTCACAAATAAATATGTTTCTCATTTGCCCGAGTTATTCCCTAGATCATATTAAGTTTGCTTGTCTGACCGAATGTTCGCAATGGTGGGTGAGGTATTTTCATCTAACACGCAGACTATTTAAGGCATCAGTGGGCGTTGTGTTGTGGGTAATGTCTGTGATGCGAATCTAAAACCAGAGCCTCACATTTATGTTGTTATGTAAAAAAAAGAGTTTAACACTTTTGGCCTGTGTCAATACCGAGAGGGGGCTTACCGGTTCTGCTATGGTGTCTGCTGCATAGCTCTGATGTTGCCAAACTTCAGAGGACAACTCTATCATCTCTGTGTTAACATTTTCTCACCACAGACCATCACTGATGTAATGTAGAAAGTACTTAAGTTATAATAGATCCAGTCCCTACCATAGATCAGTGGCAAGATTTAGTAAATCTTAAGGCGGCAGTGGCACCCGGAGGATTGCTGGTTCAAATCCCCGCCCAAGCTTATACTGTCGTTGTGTCCCTGACAAGACACTTAACCCACCTTGCCTATAAATTAATGTGTTAGTGTGATGGTATGACTGTGGTGGTCAGGAGGGGTCATAAGCGCAGAATGGCAGCCATGCTTCCGCCACTGGGAGTGAATGAATAATGCATGAAATTGTAAAGCGTCTTTGAGTCTCTCGAAAAGCGCTATATAAGACTAATGCATTATTATTATTATGATTAAAATGCATTGCCTTTGGCCCATTTACAAGTACAATCTCCGAAATTAAGTGGCCATTTGTACTTCTAGAGGAGGAAAAACTGGTCACTGTGGTGTTACCCTCAAAAGGTCATACTTGTACCCCTAATTTAAAGTCTTGAAGTTTAACATTGAGGGTACACATTGTACTGTACCTCCAAGTCCATTAAGCAATGTTCTATACCTTCTGGACCAATAATGAACCTTGTAGTACATTAGTTAACACTTTACTGGTACATTTATAGGCGTTTGTATATTTTGAGCTCATTAATATCTTTGTTTGTACCACTCAAAAGGTACACATCTGTATTTCAAAGTCCATTAATTAACCACAGAGGGTGCAATGATCTTGTTTTGTACACAAACGGTCTCCTAATGTACCACTATTTCTGAGAGTAGCCTATAAGTAGTAGCTTTTATTTTCTAATCTACTGCATTTAAACTAGATCAATCATCCCATTTGTGAAAAAAATGTTATGTGCTAGTAATCTAAAATGAACAATAGTGCTAAGCAGTTATCCCATGTTTTTTGTTACATTTTTCTAATAAATTGCCCTTTAATAAATGTAAAACTTTTGACTGCATCTCCAGTATGAATGTCTGTATCAGCATATAAAGCCCTACTAATTTTTGCAAAGTCAGCACATTTTTGCCTGAGCAGCAGCAGCGGCACACATGAAGTTAATTTGACTTTGATTGTAAAAAGACTATGTGTAGATGGCGCCCTAAAGGTTCACTGCGAGCTTAGTCATAATGATTCAGCTGTTAGGACTCTAATCCGGTGAATTTCAAATTAATCTCTCGTGTGCCCGCTCTGAGGAGTTTGTCAAAGTGGAGGAGTATTTGGGCAGCATCTGGACCCCACAGACAGCTCTTTGGAGGCTGCTGGGACCCAGGCCAGTTGGAGCTTAAGCGTCTCTCTGGGGGTCTGTGAGCTGACACCTCAACAGCACTTCACTGACCACCGGAGTTCATCTGTGAAATAAAAAAGCATCAAAACCAGTGTTGCCAGATCTTGGGAATAGGCAAGGGACGATACAGATTTTTTTGTCTGGCGATTATTGAGGCGGTTAACATCAGAGCAAAAAGTGTGCTTTAAAATCTATTCCATGTTTGTTGTGTTAAAAATTAGGCCCATTGTTCCCACAGCCTTTTTTCCCCACATTACTTTTGCCAAATAATTGGCTGTGAGAACAATGGACTGTGTGCACAATGGTACGCTCCAGACAATACTGTAAATCAGAGCAAAAAGCATGCACTGAGACCAACTCTTGACTGTTTGTTGTGTGGAAAATGAGGCAAATTTTTCCTACATTTCTTTTTTTATTATTTTTGGGATGTGAGAACAATGGACCGTGGGAACAATGATCCACTACGGACCATCCATCAGAGCAAAAATCATGCACTGACATCTCCTCTGGACTCCATGTTTGTTGTGTTCTCTATCAAAATGTGTCTTTGAATTTGCCAGATAGCTGAAGTGGAAACAAATTTGTGTGTGGCGTCTTGACTGAAGGGAGGAGTGTGCGATGTGTATCAGTGGTGACCTCACTCTTGTTGACGTGAGCAGTTTACATGTTTTGTTTTTTTTCACTCACTGTCATTGTGTGTTTCCCCTAACATCATGTTGGGTGGCATTTGTTTAGAAGCATATGTTCAAAGATGACAGGGGTTTAAATACAGAGGAGTCCCATATCTAACAACATTCATACCAAGAGCACAGTGTGGTCTTATGGGATTGTCATGTTTCACACACAACACAGAATTACATAAGCAGACTTCATCAATTATGTATTAGCATGTTTTGCCATCTATTCAACTAACATGTAATTTTTGTTACTTAATTTATCAATACTCAAATTGTTTTTAATACAAGTCAAACTAGTACTTGTATTTAATGCAGTATGTGAAGGATATTTTAAACTTATTTTGTTGACAAGATGTGATTGCATTAGAGCTGACAGCCTTTAGTCACATAAGCAGTCGGTGAGATCTTAGTCTATGGTTTGCATTCATTCTGCATTAATAAAGTGGGTCTTTAGTTTTTCATTTTAGCCAATATAACAGCAGTAGTCTTTATGTAGATGTTTATGCATTTTAACAATACATTTTACTTAGTGAACTACAGCCCTAGTTTTCAATACTAAATACAATACAATAATGGCTTGAATGTGAGCTATGGTAAATGCTGTATTTCTCTCATCACGTAACATCGGTTCACTCCACTGCAGTGGTATGGTAGACAGTTTTCAACATTGGTTTGAACTTTGGGGAGTGGGTATGTTAGGATTGGCTCTGATGATACATTTGGGTGTGGATCCCAAAAAGTGAAGAGCAATGTCTCATTTTGAAAGACCGAGTTAAACATAGAAAAGACAAAAGAGCCGAATAATTGAGTTGAGTCTATGATGTAGAGAGATCAGAAGTAAATTTTCCACACATTAAACTTGGAGCTTATAAATGTATTGGCCATTGAAAAAAAATGACCTAATTTTGTACAATGAGTAAAGAACATAGATATTTTTATGTGTGTAAAAGAACAACTTGGTTAAATGTCACATTTTATTAAAGCCAGCTTGATCCAGTGTTTGACAATAATGCATTCCAGAGATGTGGAAAACTTTCAAGGTTGCCCCTCTATCTTGGACAAGAGTGCTAACAATGGTGCGTGCAAGTGTGTCGGCTGTTTTCACTGCACATACTACATTCCTGACAATGAGCCTAATAGACACTGCAGCAATTCTGTCTAATGTTTGAATTGCTTATCTTAAAAGAGAGCCACAAACCACACGTTTTCCTGCTTTCCGCACTGGGCCGTCAAAAAGTGATGTTCCCATTGATCTACAGCCATGACCTGTTTAGTGTCGAGCTCATGATACAGTTAGCTCTGTTACTGCTTAGCCATAGAAGACACTGCTCCTATAGCATTTCAATTTCCAAGATCACTTTACAGATCCAGGAAGACTAAGTAGCTCATTACAGATTTTGTGAATAGGACAACATAAAACATGAATGAAAAGGGCATCTGGACAAGGTTTAGAATATGTTTCGTCTGATTATCCAACAGATTTCTTCAGTTCTGATTTAAACTGGTCAGTGAGTATAGTGGTAAATGGTAAGCTAGTCCTTAATCAGGTCCTCAGGTATCAGGTGCACTCAAGGAAGGGGCTGAAACCAACCAAAACTGGCTTTAACCACTCCCCCAGGCAATCACAGAGCTTATAAACTCTACTCACAAACCAGTTAAATCAGAACTGAAGAAGTCTGTTGGATAATCAGACAAAACATATTCTAAACTAAAAAATCTTAGATGCCCTTTTCAACCTTCAAAATAAAAAATGAGAAAATATGTACAATTCTCCATTAAGAAGTGGCTGGGTATTGTAATCAAGTAGTAAATGTTTAACCTTTGATTTGCCTTTCTATCACAAACTGGAGTAACATGTATTATTGTGTGCTGAATGAGGCCGGAAAATGAGATAAGGCTGGTTTGGATTTGGGAATTCTTTATCTAAACCTCACAAAGAGTGAATGGGAATATTTGGTCACTGTGACAGGAAACAGTTCACCACAGACTGAGGTTGGTCAGAAGGCACGTTTTATACACTCACATATTTACAGTAAAGTACAGTACATTTGTAAAGTTTTCAAAATATTTTTTAGAAGCGTTAATACTCAAAAAAGTTAGGGACAGCAATAAATTACCAACAGTTTACCAAAAACAGAAAGCATGATTTAGCTGTCGATTCATATTTTGGTTTTGGTTTTGGGGCAGCTGTGGCGCAGTGGGTAAGGGTTCGCCTTGCAACCAGAGGGTAGCCGGTTCGAATCTCCGCCGTTGTGTCTCTGGGCAAGACACTTAACCCACGTTGCCTTTAAATGAATATGGTTGTGTGATTGGTGTTTGGTGGTGGGTGGAGGGACTGTAAGTGAACACTGGCAGCCATGCACTTATACTGTATATATGGCCTTTCATGATACCCAAAGTTGCTTTACAATACAGCGAAATTCCAACCAAACTAATTAACTAAGTTAGCAGTAGTTATAAAGTAGTGTTAAAAAAGCATCTTCTGTGTTTGATGCATGCAATCTCAGGTGAAAGGTGCCCTGATCTGTAAATGTTTGCTCCTGTTTCTCTGTGTATTTATTTGTGCTTATAGAGTTGTCTGTTTAGTATTTTTTTTCTGGAGGAGACCATGGCAGGTGCTGCAGAGTTCCCGTCAGGTGGGAGGAGGAGGAGGGGTGAAAGCCGCAGTGGTTTGGGGTCTTAGCTGCGGACCACCAGCAGTTTACTCTGTGGCCGCTGTGTGAGCATGCTCAGTGCAGCCACAGGCATTAGAGCTGACAGGTTAATGATGGAGGAGAACAACAGAACAAGCTTCAGGACCACAGACCAGGGCTCCCTATCCAGAAGCATGCATATAGAAACTTTGACAACTATAGGGATGAAATTAATAATCGATAATTGTCAACCAAATTAGTAATAGAATGATTGTTAACTGGAATATACAGACTCTAAAACATGTCATTTGCTGATATAAAAACACTTTCCAACAGCAAAAAAATATATACAGTTTGGATTTAAGACGAAAAACTCAATTTGTCTGTAAATATGCTCTATCCAGATACAAATAGTTGACAGATTAATCGATTAGCAAAATAATCATTAGTTGCAGCCTGACCACTTTAGAAAATTAGAAATTAGTACAAACACACAACATGGCATCCTTCAAAAGTATGGAAAGTTACTTATTATCACTGAGCCCTAACTAACGTGAGAGTATTTCTTGGAGTTGAAAAAGTGCTTGGTCTATCGAAGCAGTCAGTGGCAGTGTGAATGTGGTTTTCTGGTTTAATGTGTGAGGTCTGAAGTGGTGAGCGAACGGCCGGTGAGGGAGCAGGTCGTGTTTATCATAAGGTTTAGACAGAGATGTTGTGTGTTTCTCTTCTCACGGTGCGCTGAATGGACTCACTCAGTTGGCTCTGCGATCATCTCAGGCCTGTCACGATGACTGATGGTCACTTTTCAAATAGGCATTTCCCCCACATGGCCGAAACAAGCCCCTACAGCAGGCTTATACAACCTGATGCACCTGTACCTAAAGCACAGAGAATATAGGTGGTGCAAACATACATAACACGGGATTATGTAATACCTCAAAGGCTTTAATTCAGGTGTCCTCAGATCTGAAGCAAAAATATGATATAGATGAAATGCATTGGCAAACATACAAAAGTGTTAAGGTTAGCTGCCAGACAATAGGCCAAAGTAGGACCAAAGAAGATGAAATGCAATAAGTTTAAACAGTATTTGTAAAGCAACATTTGTCAGCTTATCTTAACCTCCTCATCCTTCAGAAAAAGAGTTCCATCATAGCATTCTTGTGTATTTTGTATACATTTTGTAGAGGTTTAGACACAATGTAATTTGGGCTGTTTGAGGAGCCCCTCTCATGTGTGACTCATGTTGGTGTTGTGGTAACAGGCACAGAGTAAAGCTGTCGCCTTCATGGGCGTGTTTGACCACTTTCAGGAAACCAGCCAGGCTCACACTCATTTAAACAAGTGTGTAAAACACTAAATGAGCTGGAGCTCCAAACCACGGCAGCCCACTGGAGGCTTCTGAGGAGGGAGTGACAAACACCAAACATTTTAGACCACCCTTAAAACAATGCACCATCAAGAGAATAGTTGTGTTCAACAAATTACAGCAAGTATCTATTTGTAACATTTATGTTTTTGACCATTAAGGCACCATGTGCAAATCTATTTAAATAATTGTTGGTCAAATCTAGGACATGTTTGAGAAAGTCCACCGCAGACACAGTGAAATGTGTGTCTGTGGTTAGGCACCTTAGGAAGAGGAGGATAAATCACTTTTTAATTGCTTATAAATGTGAAACTGGGCCTGGCCGCTTGCCTGTGGCGCTGATTGCTCTTTGGAGTCTGAAGCTCCAGCATAGTTGAGCATTGAGCCACTAGGTCTGCTTTATAAATGAGGGATGTGGTACAATACAAGAGACAATTGAGACTGGCTGTTTGTGGTCATATAAAGAAAACCTGTTCCACAACTCACACACTTTTAATTAGATGCTATTAGTTTTTTTTATAGCAAAAAATATTATATATAAAAATAACACTGTTTCCTTTTAAACAAACAATTGCTCCTAAAATAGACATATATGAACAGGCCATTTCTAATATGCACACGTTAGTGCACAAATGACCGAATAGAGCCTTCATTCTTCAGCTGTGAGTGTGGAGCTAAATAGGAGCATAGGCCCAAAGCTGGATTCAGTAGATATTGTGACTTTACCATGTGTTAATAAATATGATGTTAATGCTATTGAGAAATAACTTTAGATGTCAGATGGGGACTACTGACAACTAGACTGTAATACCTTTATAGCTTTATAGGTATATATATAATATATGCAGTAAATAAATACATAAATATAGTGGTCTGAATCCCTGGTGCCTGCAGCTCTCTGGTATGTAAACAGTATTTCAGTCAGCGTTCACAGTGAACCAGAGTTTCCAGCTCAATGGGGAGAGCCTTGCCACCAGGGGCGTCTGACCAGATGACTAATAAAGGTGTCATTAAACTTGTTGATTTTTTCGGGCAGTGGGCACTTGGACACAGGGAGACCTTGGCAGGTTGTTGTTTATCGTCTGGGACGTCCTGGAGGTGTGTGGGGTCATGTCCTACACGTTTCAAGAATCCGGGCCTGTCCGACCCTGAATCTAAACGCCATTAGATGTTGATTTTCATTTCTGTTTGGACACTGGCATGTGTCTGCTCCTCGGCCTCTCAATAATTACTCTAGTTTCTAGGTTTTCTGGAGGAAAAAGTGACTGGTTGTTCCTGGATGTCAAGTGTAACATCTCTCAGGGTGGACCCAGGCTGCGGCCCCCAGTACGAGCCGTACAGAGGGCTGATTCACAGCCAGGAGAAGCCTCTCTAATTGAACTGCTTTCTCTCCAATTACTGGAATAACAATTGCCTCCTAAATGTAAAACAGTGGCTAAATTTAAAAAGGCAGGATTAGGTACATGTGTGGTTTAAAAGGACTTTGTATTTTCATCAAACCTGAGCAACTGTCTCTCTCAGCAGCTCATCAATCACAAACAAGGATCTACAGCTTCTGTAGTGTTGTCAATGTGCTGCTTTGTTTATCTGTGTATATTTACATATTTATTCATTTATATTAAGTGCCAACAATAATGCTTTAGTGTGATACCTGAGTGCAGCCTTTTCAATAAAAATTTCAACATGTAGTAACTGTTAAGAGTTAAGTCCTGGTTTTTATACTGACACGTTTTGTTTCCTAAATGGCCATAATACATGAGGAAAGGCATCAGGAGAGTCCTTAAGTGAAACACAAGTATATTTGAGAGTGGACCTGGCTGTGCGCAGACATTTATTTGACACGTCACGTCATCGCTCTCAATGCCAAGCAGCACGGCCACCCTTACTGCAGACAGCCAAGCCATGTTTGAACTATGTGCCATACATACACTGCTTTTATTCATTTGTACAATAATTACTCTGACCTTTGCATGTTTCCCTCGCTGTGTTTCAAAATGAAGGCTCATAATATGGATGATTAGAAAAGGTACTTGGATTTGAGCAGATGTATAAAAGTCTTTCCCCTCAACACATAATATTTCAGCAAATTTGTCCGCACCTCTGTTCCGGCCCATTTCAGAGTTTGTGTTGAGAGCGTGTGATATAACTGCTGAATAAATGGCAGTGATTCACCTGCAGTTTAATAAACATATTTTTCCTCAGTTTTAAATAATCACCAGCAATATTTGTGTAATGACTAACATGGAAACAATTCAAAACAATTCATAAGGTAAACAAACATGATCTGAATGTAGACATGCAAAAAACTATCCAATAGCTCAGCCTTATATAGAAAGTTGAAAATGCCAGATTATGTGTTTGTGTGTCCCCTTAAGACTTTAAATTGATCGCTGCTGGCCACACCTAACTCATTACTACAGCCAATGCAATTTTCATTTTAAGCTCCTGAGAAGGTTAGTGTACAGGATTGCTCAAGAAAGGTTGAAAGAAACTAAATACAACTTTGAGCATGGTAGAGTTGGCACAATAGGGCGCCTTTATACTTCCATTTTATTATAAGTATCAACTAATTTAAAGTATAGGCCTAAACTTTTCTGTGAAGGTTCATTCTTTTATCCAGGTAGTCGAATCAAAGTTGAAGAAGGTTTAAATCACTCATCTGGACTTGGGTTTTGAGTTGAAGACGTTTCGGCTCTTATCCAAGAGCCCTTATCAATTCTAAGAGTCGACTGGTGAAAGTTTCAATTATATATCCTATTCCTGAGTGGGAGGGTTTAACCTAAACCTGTTCTTAATGGTCTGTGATTGATGTAAGGGCTAGGTTAGTTTCGGGTCGTTAGTGTCATGTGGTC
>JAVQKG010124990.1:0-10728 GCA_036025885.1 Hypseleotris bucephala | reverse complement strand
TCCGTGCAGTAGTTTTTGAGTTATCTTGATCACAGACACGCACGCGGACACGCACGCGGACACGCACGCACGCACACACGCCAATGCCGGCGATCACATAACCTCCTGGCGTCGGTAATTAGGCACCAAAAAAGAAACAAGGACTACATGAGGACGGAACCAGGGCTTAAGCAGGAGAACTAAACCAGGTCTAAATCAACAACTTTGTACCTCAGATACTTCACTAATGATTCTTCTACAGGCAATGTTTTCTACTGACCTCATTGAGTCCAAACAAGAGCGTGTTGCCATTAATGGAGTTGAACCCCAGATGATTGGGATGCTTGTGAGCTATGCATACACATCGGAGGTCTACATTTCTAAAGCTAATGTGCAGGTGAAGGACTGGTTCTTGCCTTTTAAATTGACACATATATTCAAATTGGCTTTGTTAAAAGCATTCATCTTATTTGATCTTTAGGCACTTCTGGCTGCTGCTAATCTGTTGGATGTTATGGCAGTCAGAGAGGCCTGTTGTCGATTTATGGAGCGTCAGATGGATGAGATGAACTGTGTTGGGATCCACTGTTTTGCTGAAGCCCATTCGTGTAAAGTACTGGAAAAACGGAGCATGGACTACATTCTTGAGCATTTTAGCAGTGTCTATCAACAAGTGGGTAATATTTCAACCTGTCATCTCATAGCTTTGCCTTTAATTTCTCTAAATATTCTGCTTTTTCTATTTCTAAGGATGAATTTCTGTCTCTTTGTGTGGACAAGCTCACTGAAATTCTTGTCAGTGACCATCTCAACGTGCCCAAGGAAGAAATGGTTTTTGAGGCAGCTGTCTTGTGGTTGAACAAGTGTCCCTCCCGTAAACAGAGCTTTGAAAAGGCAAGAATAATCTTCAGCAGAGTTTTAAATTGACTTGTTTGTTGGGCTTTTTTTTAAAGTGGGCTTTTGTGAAAGTGAATGGTTTGGGTGTTTTGGTGGTGGATGTAAGAGAACACCTTTCTCTGCATCTAAAAATACTGGAACTGTGTCTTTGGCTTGTCAACGCATACCGAATGTTAAAATACACATGGGGTTAACTTTTGTGAATCCCTTGATTTACTAAATCTGCAGCAAAATTTGTAAAATATATATAAACAAATAAACAATTAGGTAAGGGTGTGATGAAAAATATATTTATAGATATTTTTTATGATTTTCTTAAGCCAAGATCACAATTTTAATTATAGATGATACATCATAGTATCTATCTAACACTGTTTGTCTTTTTTTTTTTATTAATATGACCACTGGCATTGTTACAGTAAAAATGACAGTGAAGAGCAGAGCTTAAACAAAGGCACTGTATTACAATTAAAGGACCTTCCTAGATCACCATAACTTTATATCACAATACAGTATGTTGTCACCAAAAAACACACCCTGTGCACAAATATTTGCCTACACGCTCTTGCCTTGACATATCACAACTTCTCAACTTTGTTTTCTTAAGGTGTTGGAACATATACGCCTGCCCCTGGTCAGCCCGTACTACCTCCATGATGTAATTGAATCTCTCGATGTAGTAAAAGAGAATCAGTCTTGTCAGAGGCTCATCTCTGAAGCTAAAGACTACCTGCTGCTAAAGGACCGGCGCGGAGAGCTCTACTGTTCGAGAGCACGGCCACGCAGGTCTACAGGTAAACCCAAAATCTGTTATCATCAATTTAGCAATATTGCTATATTACCACATTCATATTGCAATAAACTAGATGTAGTGTAGTAAAGATTATATTCAATTTGACTAAAATGTACAAAAGATTAGGTCTGCAACTAATTGATTTTTTGCTAGTTGGTTAATCTGTCAACTATTTTTCTGATTAAGCAGTAGATAGCAAAGAAGTGTGTAAATATGAGATTTTGTCATTTTTGAACCAGGGGAAGTAAAAACTATGCCACCTTAGGATCTCTGGATATAGTATGTTTACAGACACAGGTTTCCACTGGTTTTTCATCTTAAATATAAAATATATATATTTTGAAAAGTTGTGGCTTATTTATGACTTAGGTTTTTTATCTGTGCAAATGGCATATATGTTCTTTTGAGAGCACAGATCAAGTTTGTGGCTAAAGGTTACATTTTTGACACCATGTTGCAATCATATAGAAATAACTTGTGTGTTCTGCAGGTCCTATAATTGTCTCACATTATCGTCTATTAAAAGCAATCATGCCTCTGTTCATTTGTGCTCTCTCACTACGCGTTACCATGGCAACAGGGACAGCTGAAGTGATCGTGACAGTTGGCGGGGAGGATGACAAGGTGGTGCTGCGAAGCGTCGAGAGCTTTGATCCAGTGACCAATCAGTGGAAAAACCTGGCCTGTTTGCCCTTCGCCGTGAGCAAGCACGGACTGGTCGTTTCAGGTGAGTGAACAATGTCATCTTTAGTCGATGTGCAATAAACATGACTTATAGTGATTTGTAGCGGACTTAAAGCAGAAATTCTGCGCCCCTCCTTGCTTCCACAACGTACCCCTGAAGTCACACCTCTTTCTCAAACAAATATTTTATAATGGTGCGATATGAAAATGGGCATCCTCTTTTTGCAGACTCCACATTGTACCTGGCAGGAGGGGAGTTTCCCGATGGTTCAGCCAGCAGAGAAATGTGGCGCTATGATCCATGTTTTGACTCCTGGATAGAGATGGCTCCCATGAATGTAGCACGCTCTGAACTCGGTAGATTTTGACACGTGGACTTAATTTTAGAATTAGTGTTTGATTACTTGTCAACCACAACACAGTTTTCATTAGATTGCACAAATATTTTCAGTGCAGTAAAGAAGACTACAACAATATTCATTGTGATATGGATAATGTGTTTCTGATACTGAAATAAGACAATTTTTATAATACAGTACATTTGTTATGTTACTTGCTGCCTTTGTACATATCAATCACTGTACAATGTAACTGTGTGCCTGTCAGGGCTGGTGATGCTGGATGGGTTTGTGTATGCAGTCGGGGGATGGGAGGGGCGCTCTCGTTTGGACTCTGTGGAGTGCTACAACCCTCACACTAACTCCTGGCAGTTTACAGAGTCTGTGAAGATGGCTGTAACTAGTCCCGCTGTAGTGGCTTTGGATGGACTGCTTTATGTAACAGGTAAAAGCTTAAGTAGTCTGTAAGTCTCCAAAAATTGCTCTATCTGACCTATGACCTATTCTGTGATGCAAAAGAGATAATCTCTAATAATTATTATTTTTACTTTATTCCTGGCCTATTTTACATCATAAAACAGAGTCATTCACTTTTAAGCATTATTTTCTTTCTAACATTTTCTTATTTAGGAAAGATCTGGACTACAACTTTAAAGCCTTAGATTAGATTTGAATTATTATTGAAATATTAATATAATAATGCGAGTGTGCCCCTAAAGGTGGCGCTGTTCTGGAGGATGGTGATGGCACTGACTTGGCCCAAGTGTACAATCCTAAAACCGCCACATGGACTGAGGTCGCCCCAATGCAGATAGCACGCTCTGGTTCAGCAGCCTGTACACTGAAAGGAAAAATCTATGTGATAGGTAAGAACATAACATTTCAACCATAACAGTGATTTCAAACATATTCAGAAATTAATAACATGCATTTGATTTTCAGGTGGGTGGCACGCATCAACAGAAAACACAGATAAAGTAGAGTGTTACAACCCCAAGACAAATCAGTGGACAATGTGTGCACCAATGAAAGAGCGACGCTACAGGCCTGGTGCTGCTGTTGTTGACGGAAAGGTCTATGTGCTGGGAGGAGAAGAGGGCTGGGATAGGTAAGAAAAAAAGTTGCTCGTGCACAATTGGAAAATTATACACTGGGCTTGGAATTAACTAAATACTACCTAGGGCAAGTTTTTATCAAATATTATGAGACAGCGAGTGTTTATATAAAATGTACTGGAATGTGGTTCGTAGTTTATTGGGACATGGATTATATGTAAAGTTTTATTTTGATTAGAGATGAATAATAATTTTGTTTGTAAAAGCCCTTCAAGGTTTTCATACATATCTGTTATATATGATAATCATTACTCTTCCAAAGAAGGTGCACAAACCAGGCCAAAACTAGTTAAAAAGTGTTATATTATATTATATAGTATAAAGTGGGAGGGTGTTACCAACCAAAAGCTACCCAAATTTGAAATGTATTTTTCTAATTCATTGGACTGATGTATAATAACAATAATTATTATTATTTGTCACGTTGACTAGTGTTACTGTCAAGTCCAGTTTTGTAGATACAGATTTTGTTTAATAAAAAACTCTTATTTCTACTCTCTCCTTCACCACACAGGTATCACGACACAATAGAGAGGTACTGTGATGAGACGGACATGTGGGAGATCGTAGGGGAGATGCCCACCAGCCGCAGTTGGCTCAGCTGTGTGTCTCTACAACTCAGAAAGGACATCCACATAAGCAGCTGTCCTGGGACTCCGAATGACTGAAAAACATGAAAGATGAAATGTTATGACAATATTTTATGTGGCTGTTGCCATAGGCGCACAGATGCAAAGCTCTGTTCCTTGCGGGCCAGGTTAAGCAAGAGAGACTGCCTTATTTTGGCTCTTTGTAGATTGTAGTAGGAAAAAAGGGCAGGTCAGTAGCTTCTCTGGGCCCCTTCTTTGGTTTTAAAAGAAAGGGAAATGGCCTAAATATGTTTGATTTCAGTCACCAGGTTGGACATGTCTTTGTATAGTATAATGTGAAGACGTTTAGAGTGTATTATTATATGAAGAAACATTTTCCAAACCAGGATAGTGTATTTTTGTATCACTGTCACTGTATGTGATTTACATATTTATGTGGGGAGTGAGTAGCTGTCACAATGGCATTTGTTGCTCTGTTAAAAGATGCTCCACGGGCCAAAATATGTGTATGTATTTTTGAAGAATAATTATGGGGGGAAAAGATGTGAGCAGGCACTGTGTTTTGTAAAACATGTGTAGCTCAGTTGTCAATGTATGTGAAGTATATTTTTGTAATGTGAGTTGTCAATAAGTGACTTCTATAGAGCTCGCTTCAAATAAAGAAATCTAACTTTAGGGTTAATGCCATAGTGTATTTATTAATAAATATAGGGTTTGTTTAAGATCTTTATGTTGTTGTTTTTTTACAACAACAATAAATAATTATATATTTTAAATTGTCTCTGATTTTATCATTAAAGTTAGATGAAGTTGCTTACCTTTTCCACATCTATAAATGTATCGGAAAAACTATTTCAAATTTGGGAACCACTAACCTCCTATTTAGTGGGCAGTATGTATCTTGCCACTGTTGTGTCTCTTTGTTGAGCTGCGCCTCGCACTGCATTGTGGGTACAGAGTCATCCCGCCGCCATCGCTGTCTTTGAAGCCGGTGAAGGAGAGGTGCTGCTGACATGAGGGGAATACGGTCTTTAAACAGTATTTCTGTGAGTTTGTGGTTTTACGGCTACAATTTCACACAACTAGAAACATATTTAATCATAGAGGTTCTGACAGGGCCAGAGACAACTTAATTCGCAGTTAGCTTGCGAGACACGTAGCATAACCCAAGTTAGTTAGCTGTCTTGAGTTGATAATTTGGCAAGTCTTTATTCACTTCTCTAAAATATTTTGTATGTTTTAATCTGCACCATTATACTGACAAATTTAGTTATTTTCTGTCTCTTGAGAGTGCGTGTTGAAGCAATACATTTGAAGGTCATTTCCTTTAGTCTAATTTTGTATTTCAAAGATTGATGAATTTCATATGTACTTGGATATCATTAATACCCATTACCAAGCTTTAAGTATGAACTTTATCCAACAAGCATCGTTGACAGGACACAAGCAGCATAGTAGTGGTCTGTGTTCTAAAATTACATGGGTTATTTCGGGTCACCATATTTGCCACACCACTCAACAACATCAACAGGCATATGTACACAGAGTGGCCTAATCAAGCTTTTACTGAATCCAATTTACAACTTATGGCAAAGATATCAATGTGTGCACTAGCTGTCTCTCAGTGTGGGAAAGGTTGACTATTCCTATGATCTAACTTAAGTTTTATTTGAAGTTTGTGACAAATCAGTGAATTTGGTACTGAACTAAATACTATTGTATTATTAAATTGCTTGGCACTCTACAGAAGCGAGGATATGCTGCTGCCAGAAGAAACGAATCCCTGACTGTACCCCTTGCAGCTCGTAAAACATCTGCGGCTCCTCCTCTCACTCCCCAAAATGTCAAGGTATCATTTTGAAAGGGGTAATAAATTCACATGGAGGATATAAGATTTATGATGTTTGATTCCTCCCTGGTTTAGGTCTCAAAGCTCCCAAATGGACTGGTCATAGCATCGCTGGAGAACTACTCTCCTTTGTCCAGAGTTGGTTTGTTTGTAAAAGCTGGAAGTCGCCATGAGACTGTGGACAGCCCTGGAGTTGCTCACTTGCTTCGACTAGCTGCAAATCTGGTAAATTTCTGTTGCATAGACTTTATCACTGTTTGATTGAGGTGTGCTCAACGCACTAATGTAACTGTAAAATATTGTATATTGATGTAGAAATTATTAAAGAAAAATGTAAATAGTGTATATATTGTAAATTAATGTCTATTATGCAAATTTTTACAGACTACTACAAATGCATCTGCCTTCAAGATTTGTCATGGTGTAGAAGCTTTGGGTGGTAGTCTAAGGTTAGTAATAAAATTGCAGAAATAATAACATTGTTTATCATGTCCATTGCTTGGAACTATGAATTTGGGATTTAGCTGTTTATTATTTCATGAATAGGAAGTGTAAAACAGTTCGATCAGTAATCAAACAGCCTTACACTAAACATGCAGCAAGAGACTAACACAATGACTTCACACACTGTAACTAGACTTTAGGAATCAGTTTAATATTCACTTGACTTAACTGCACTGTGTATTTGCCCCACAGCGTAACATCAACACGAGAGACCACAGTCTACACTGCAGACTGCCTTAGAGATGACCTGTAGGTGCAACCGTTGGTGCCATATTTTTTTTACATTTACACAATTGAACCAAAAAATAATTTCAGAATCTCACAATGTTTTACGTTTTTTTCAGTCACTCACTTGTGGAGTATTTAGTCAGTGTGACCACAGCCCAGGAGTTCAGGCCGTGGGAGCTGCATGACTTGACATCAAGAGTTAAGATCGATAAAGCAATGGCACAACAGTCTCCTCAAATAGGTAAATTATATACCTATATTATAATTGAGGGTCTCATATATGGGTGGGTGGTTGATATGGAGATAAAAATGTTATTGTAATCGGAAGTTGTGATCTATTTATCTGGGACAATTGTGATATTTACCGTATTGCCTATTCCTAGTATATTACACCAGTTTAGTTCAGATTCGCCCGTAAACCATGCATAGTTTGTCAGTTTTATTTTCACATTTCTTTTGTGTGTTATATTTTGTTTTGTAGGTGTTATTGAGAAGCTTCATGAAGCTGCTTACAAAAATGCCCTGTCCCACTCTTTGTACTGTCCTGACTATATGATTGGTCATGTGTCTCCTAAACAGGTAAGACGGAGGGAAAAATTAAACACACATTGACTCCATGAAAATAAATATTCTCATACAACTTCCTTCTTTCAGATGCATTCATTTGTTGAGAACAATTTCACCACTGGTAGAATGGCTCTTGTTGGACTGGGTAAGTGGGGGTATCCCTGTATGATTTAAATATTTTTACTGTACAAAAAAGTCACTCAAGATCATTATGAGATTAAAAAACAGGATCAAACATTATTGAGCAACCAGTAGCACTTAAACATTTTCCCAAATAAACATAAAATGGTATGATTTTGAGTTTGCCACTTCCGCCTTCTACCAATTTTACATAAGTAAATCTATACATTGGTTTAAATGCAGTATAATAGGTAAATAAGCTGTTTGCCTAATACAGTGGTGGTGAATGTATTTTCTAAGGAGCAGGTTATATGAATGTGATAGACTAAAATGTACTGGTTAACTAACATTTAAACTATAGATTTTAGTCCTCTTCTGGTTGTGTGTTAAAGGAGAAAGTAATTATTATTTTGTTCTAAATAACAATATTTTAACCCAAATGTATGCTTTAGCTCAGGGGTGGGAAAACTATGACCCTTGAGTTTAACTCTGAAAAGAAAAGAAATTGAGTGAAATATTAGAAGGCTGTATGTGTCATGAAATTGTTGCAGTTCTCATAGAATAGAATCTTAGATGGCACACTCGGTAAAGGTTTGCCCACCGCTGCTTTAGCAGTTTGTGTATAATAATTTTCATCTCTTCATTTTGTGTCAGGTGTGAATCACTCTGTGCTCAAGCAGATCGGAGAGGGGGTCCTAAGTTCTCGCAGTGGGTCTGGTGCTCCTGTGGCTAAATCTATCTACCGTGGAGGTAAAACTTCATAACTTTAAAATTCAACTCCCAGGCTAGTTTATTCACTTGATATATTTTTATCATGGATCTATTAATAAAACAGGATGAAGGATAGCAGAATGGCTGCTGTTGATTTCAATTCATTTTGCACAATGGCACGTGGTTCCCAAAAAGTTTTCTCATGGAGGCCGCCATTTCCGCATTATGGTGGCCGCCATACTGGTTCCTAAAATCTGACATGCGTAGGTGTGGCCTTGTGTGAAGACCTGAGCAGGCGCATTACGTCCCGCCGCACCGAATAGCTGGCTCTGACCAATCAACTGGAAGGTGGGATAGAGCGGTCACATGACCAATAATTAAAAGTAATTTTAGGGATTTTTGATGTGAATATTGAGAATAAACACTACTAAATCTGACCATTTTTAACTTGTAGGTGTCCTGTCAGCCAAGCTCTAGGCGTTTGTTTTTACATTGCGGTCAATGGGAAAAATCCTTTTTGGGCCCAGAGGCATTTCTGCGCAAATTGGAACCAAGGCAGAGGGGGCGTTTCCTTATCCTGCTTTTATAATAGATCCATGATTTTTATATTTTCTCCAATTCTATGCGTGTGTAGGTGAGGCGCGGATACAAAACAATGATGACCTGGTGCACCTGCTGATTGCCAGTGAAAGCGCAGTAGCAGGCAGCGCAGAGGATAATGCTTTCAGTGTCCTGCAGCGTGTCCTCGGGGCCAGCCCTCATGTTAAACGGGGCTCAAATGTCACCAGTAAACTCAGTCAGGGCATTGCTAAAGCTACCACACAGCCATTTGATGTAAGATTTTTTGTTGATTTACTAGGTTTGAAATGGTCTACATCCCATAATGGCACTGATATTGTTTTCCAGGCGTCTGCTTTCAATGCTTCATACTCTGACTCTGGCCTGTTTGGAGTCTATACTATCTCACAGGCTCATGCTGCTGGAGAGGTAACTACTGTAACTAATGTATCCTAGGGGTGGGCAGTATGGTAAAAGATAATAAATATCTCACAATCTCTACAAATTCAATATTCATCATTTTAGCGATCAGTTTAGCAGTTCATTAGCAGGTCATAACCTCATATCACTATTACATTGTTTTATTATCACCATATCGCACACTCCTAATGTATACTTCAAACGAAACGTATATGGTTCTCTTTTATACATTTTACTGCAACCTTTCTGTGCATAGGTAATCAAAGCAGCTCTTTCTCAAGTACGAGGTGTGGCAGAGGGAAATGTATCTGATGCTGACATCAACAGAGCAAAGTCAGTATCTTTTGTAGATGTTTTTTGTATGTAGAATTGACTCACAAAATATTTCTTTTTTTCCTCATAAAGGAACCAGGTAAAAGCTGAATACTTGATGTCCCTTGAGAGCTCCGAGGGTTGGCTGGAGGAGATTGGGGCACAAGCTTTGACTACCGGGAACTACCAAGATCCAGACACTGTACTCCAGGCCATTGAAGCAGTCAGTCATGAAGATGTGGTCAAGGTGAGCAATTGTTTTAGTTCATAAATATTGAATTAATACATTATACGGCTATTTAAGTATGTAACCAATCAACACACAATTTGAACTAAACTGTAATTACAACCCACTGCTGTTTCTAGGCTGCCAAAACATTTGTGGATGGCAAGAAGACCATGGCGGCCAGTGGACTCCTCACCAGTACACCATTTGTGGATGAATTATGAGAAGAGATTAATTATTTTTAACATGAGCGTACTAAACTGCTTGAATCTGCTTGAAATAGGAAAGGACCTAAAATGATGCCATCTTGTGCAACAAATCATTTAATGCCACACACTTGATTCTGTCCCACAATAAGCACCAATATAGTGCAGGAGGGTTTTGTGTTTTCATTGTATCTATGTAAATTAAACTTATTAAACTATCCAGATCTGATCACGAGTAACATCAGTGTTTGTTCAAGAATGGATGCTATGTTTTGGTGTAAGTAGAAACTTTAATGAATGAAAATGTAGTTCCCAGTCTAATCCAATAGAGGGACCCAAAAACACTCTTCCCTCATGCACTATTTATTTTAAACATCTATAATTTATAAAGTGGGAAATTATGACCATTTCTGTCTAAATGTATTTTAAAGTTATAATTTCTTAACTAATTTACCACATTAATCAAGATTTGACAAATTCTCAATACATTTGTAACATGGATGTAGATTGATCTTTTAATACAATGTGTCACCCAAGTAAATCTGTCTTCTTGACACTTTATTATATTGTTATTTGTGGTCCTGGGTTTATTGGCTGTTTTAAACATCAACAACTTTGTACTTGCATGATG
>JAVQKG010124751.1:0-13525 GCA_036025885.1 Hypseleotris bucephala | reverse complement strand
TCCACCACCTCCTCCGCCATAAGGCAGTTGGTGTTATAGCAGTTGACGCAGACGCATGGGGCGTTCCGCCGATATACATTTGCTGTCGTTTACGACAGCCTGGGTCTAGTTTCATATTGTAGGCTGTCATAATAGATATGTGTATGCTAATATTATCCAGAAGCAATAACAGTGATGATCCAGTGAGTTGTAGCTTTTAGTTGTTAGCGTATGCATTTATTATTTTATGCAAATGTGATCATTTGGGATGATTAAAGCCTTTTTCAAAACAAATGGCACCTGGCCGACAAGTTTAGAATATTTACTGGTTATTATATCTGGCACTGGGTTGTAAATCACATTTAAAAAATATATATTTTGACAGGTATGCTACAAACTTCTTTCCAAAAAACGAGGCATGCCAACAGCGTCAGTGTCCCATTGCACTTGTGCATGGTTGACATATAACCTTTTTCTTAACAAGCACAAATGTTACTAGCTTGGCACATCATATTTCTGATTTCACGGAGGGCCAGAATCCTATACTTTATGCCCAGGATACATTCAAACAAAGGCCAGTGCATTGATTATCACGCTCTGAAACAAAATGCCACCAAAGGCCAACAATGAAAAAGACTTTTTGTCCAGTGACACATGCGGCATGATTGGAACATCACATTCCCTTAACATTGACCATAACCATTCATCTGGGGCACAAAACACAAAAGGTGATGAGACTGCTCAGCAAGCTAGTCATGACAGAGCAACAAAGCACTGATGCATTTTGCTTAAAGAGTTAAATTATTTAAGTGTGGTTCTATGTATAATTTCAGATAACTAAGTTTAACATAGGTATTTGGTGGTGTTCTTCAAACAATGAACAGTATGTTTTCAAAGATTGAGTGGTCAAATGACAGAAAAATGTGATGACTGTTGTTAAAATGTGTAGTCTTACTGGCCTCATTCAATAACAGACATCTATAGAAAAAAAACTTGTAATGTGCCTTTGTGCCTTAGACTGAACTACCTTTATATAGTGAATGTAGTTGTAACAGTCAACACTGTTTGGTACCGCATTTGAAAAGATTAGGTAATTGTTAAGAGGCCCATTACTTTGTTTGCCAAAGTAAGAAGAGGTGGACTGCAGGTATGAAGAATGTAAGGGAAACATTACATTAGTGTATCACACAGAGTGGATTTTGTGAACCAAACCATTCAATTAAATTAAATTATCCTTTGCCATAACTGTTTGTGTATATTCTATATACAGAATCATGATACCCTACTTGTGCCATTGTGGGAGCCTGTACAGTGCACTACTTTAGTCCCCAGTTCTAAAAAGCACCCCCTAATTGAATCCATGTGCCCCGTTTTGCGTCATTCTTTAAATATGAGCCGCCCCACATTACTGTCCCAGAATGCCTATGGAAACAGAGCCCCAGCGTTTGGGATGCCCAGAGAGGACACCAGCGTCTTTGTTTGTGCCATGGGGAAAAAGAAGTTGCTAGCTTGTTTGTCAGGTTTTTCACTTCACTGCTCATGTCCGCTTACATAAAATTGTCCATTCAGCGCAAAAGAACTGAGGCCCGATCATGTGGGAATACAATGTGAGCCGAATCCTAGTGCTTATAGTAGACTGTGCGTATTTAAGTGAATGTGCAGTGGGTTTGAAATGGGAGAGGACAACCTTGAGGTCTTAACCAAACGTTCCGGCTCTAATTTGCCTTCCGACCATTGCTTTCCCACCGTCATAAATTACAGAGTGAGAATAAGCTTGCAATTAGTATTTTTACCTCCATCATTTGCCAACCTCACGACCGACCGACATTCCTAGACAGACTACTTTTATCGTGCACGCCTATAGCATCGTTTCTGAAACTGTTCACAAAGCTTCAGAACTTTTATAATCATGTTTTGCTAAGCCTCGGTACACTAATGTCTTACATCTGTCAAGACTGACTAAGTGACAAATCCTATCAGCGCAAAACAAGGAAAAGAAAATCTCATTTCTGTGCTGCTCTATGGCAAAGTTCTTAAAGACATTTTTTTTATCTCCAAACAGACATTGATTCTAGTATTCTCAGTCAACACAAAGTGCTCTGATTTTGTACCACAGGCTGGTGATAAGGCTTGTGATGCTATCAAGTGCTCCACACAAACAGGTTCAAAAGCGGTGCCTAACCTGACACAAATATAATTAGCCTTGCATAAAGTAGCTGTTATTGATGTGACATTTTTATCCAGTGTGTGCATTTATCGCTGAACTAGAATATCCTCAGTATGAGGTCACAGTAACTTCTTTCATCTATAGTTTTAAATGTTTTGGAATGAGCTTTTTCTTCTTGTTTACTTTCACTTTTAATCTGATTTCTTTTATGGGCTCTCCAAGTTTTGACTGGCTAAGTGATAAATAGCACAAAACATCCAATACTTGCCAGTGTCTGATAACTGATAATGTGTCCAAACAGAGACACACAATCAAAGTCTTTTTTTTATTTAAGGCAGCTTTGAAATCCATAATTTGTACAAGAAGCTGGTAAGGGATGATATTAAATAAAGTTAATCTTAAAGATAATGGCAAAGAATGCACAAAGATCAGGACATATGAAAATCTTGCATTACCAGTGTTTTGTGATTTAGCAGAACACTACAGGTCTGTAAACATTGCCCCAAAAGATGGAGCCAAGGATTCTTACAATAATATCTTAACATTTATTGTGTTTGTGATATATAAAAAATATAAAGTAACCCTGTTTAAATGTGTATGTGGTTCAAGAACTAGTCAAGAAGCACAAGTACACCAAAACTTGATTTCATAATGACATAACTGAAAGTGTCCTTTAAAACCATTAAATCCCGAACAACCAAAGTTCAAAGTTCACAGCTGACATAAAGTTTGACCAATAAAGTTGATTATGTTAAGTGGTGACTTAAATCTGTACAGCTTAAAACTTAAACTACTTCAGCTTGTGACAACTGCTACAAACACGCAACAGCTTGTAAGATAACATTGCAACTTTCCCTACAAAGAAAAACAGTGGGACATTGCTAACGCTATGAAATCACATAAACAAAAGATCCTTTGCTGAGATTTGCCGCGGCAGATGCTCAAATATGACTTATCTCTTAGCACAATCCTGACCATACAAGGTTCAGTATATTTGTAACATCTCATATCTTGAACTGCAGGCAAGACCACATTATCACTGGGTCACATTTTGCCACCCATCTATCTTCAACATTCAACACCACTTCTATGAGGATATTGCACCGCACATGCATAATTCATATCAATTTCAAATACAGTTTCTTAAGCGGTTTCAGGCGGTAAGTTCAACTTCAAAATTTGACAGAGGTTTGTAGGGAATAAAATGCAAAGAGACAGAGTTAAAAAGCGAATTTAAATCACGCTGTATACATTTTCCATCAGTTCGGAGTTAAAGGAGGGAGGATCAGAGGGGGGAATTCTGTGTAAACTCTTAATAGATATCGGTAAGTCAAAACCGGTTAGGATAAGCACGCATCACTGGGTTTCTTCCTGTCTGCTTATACCTTACACCATGTTGGCTTTGTGTAGAGGTGGTAGACCCCCATTAGGAGGTGGTGATAAGACGAAAAGACTAAATACATCCTAGTTTTCATGTTTTTACTCCTCTGCCAGTCAGTCATTTGTAAACTACATACAATTTGCAGCAGGTAGAATGAGCATCAAGAAGCTGGGGTTACTAGTGCATACAAGTAATGGGCAAAATCATTTTCTCTTTCAGCATTAAAAAAATCTTCAAATGTTCAACTTAAATTTCATTTCAATTTGATAGCAAATCCATCTACAGACCTGGAGAAAAAACTAAGCACTGCTGGGGAAAAAGCAAATGGCATAAAGGTAAATATTCCAAATAGTTTCAAAGTATTTTCAAACCAGTTGGCAGTGGATTTACATATTGTCCAACCTGAGATATGTAATTAATACTATTGTCTGATCTATATACTATAAAATGCATTCATATATCATCATATATGAAAAAAAGTTTTACAAGCTGTATTTTAGATAGTGTTACCAGTAGAAGTAGTTTTAAATTAAAAAAATGTAAAACTTTAATTTTACTGCTAAGACTAGCAGCCATACATAATACAAAGGATGCACCAGTTTGCTACCCTAAACTTGTGTATTGACAATCATCTACTTCAGGGGCCGCCAAGTATCTCATAAGACCCTTGGGTCAAATTCTGTACAATCCCTTTAAAAACATTGACAGTATTAGAACTCATTTCACATTCCAGCCTGTACAATACCTGTTCTCTACCATAGCTTAACGCATACCAAATTCTTTCAGCCAGCCCTATTCCCAGGACTTTATTAGCCCATAGACAGCTACTCCATCTCATGACTCTGCACCCCTCCTCCAACCTTCAGAACCCCCAGAGAGCCCCCATCCCAGCAGCCCATGGTTCACTGACCCCTCACGGATCCCTGAGCAAGACTATGTTGATCCACAGGTGGGGGCAGGCTCAGACACCTCAAACTCACCAACTTTTTTAACAAGACTAGCTTCCGTGCTCCAGGGAATGTTTTCAGTACAGGCAGAACATGAATGTGTTTTTGAAGTCCAGTCATTTGAAAATAACTGAGGAGTTTCAAAGTTTATGGATACCCTTTAGTCAACCACAATTTGGGTAACTTTTGGATTATGTAATGTTAATAATCTAGGTGTATGCCAGAATTAGAAATGCAGGTATTACTAAAAATACTGAATGTTCTTTCATCTGCTGTGATTGTGAATCACAACACAATCACTTGCATATGATTTTTTTTATTATAAATAATTTTGCAAAACTAATAAATGTTTTACCATTTTATTAAAAAAAACGTTATATTTAAACTGGAATTAAGCAACAATTTAAATAAAAAAGCAAATAAAAGTATCTCCAATACGTTTTAAAAGCATTGTTAGTCTATATAAAAGTGCATTTTTAGTGGCCTATTTGCAGTCATCCATTCTTGTTCTTGTCTGCTTCTCCAAACTGGGCTGTGCTAAAATTAACAGAAATATTGTCGAAAAAGGGGACACATGTGACACTATCTTTAACACTAATGGGGCAACATTTCTACTGCAACATGCTTATTCAGGCCTGACGAGCAGCTTTGTGGAGTTAATTTAGCAGCACTTAGGCAGGTAGCGACAGGCACAGAGTCCCGCCCAGGGCATTGTACACCTTGCTGTACTCAAGCCGAACGGCGCACCTACATTCCTAATGCTTGAGAAACTCAGTGCTGCAGAAAGCATGGACAAATAGCACTTAGCACAGTGCTCTGAAGAGACAGGTTTCCTTGACAACATGACACGTGTGAACACAAACAGTGCAAGAGTGCAACCAAGTTGACCTAAGAAACTATTAAAAGCTAAATTCTGTTGTGGAAATTAAGTTTCTGCACTGCTGGATCAAAGGTTGTCCTTAATGAGAATAAATGCTATGTAGGAGCACGCAGGTATTTGCAGAAGTCATTTAGTTTTCACAGACAACTAATTGTACTTGTGTGAAAGAAAACATACCATATGACAGCTATTATTTCACACATTCATATGTGCATCCATTTCAATCAACAGGACAATCACAGAGTACTGTCAGAGTTGACCTTTAAACATGGTGCTTATGTTATTATGTACTATGTCCTCTTTTGTCCTCTTCTCTCTCCATTATTATACATGTAAACCCGGTTAATTTAGCCCTGCTCGCTGCCAAACACATCCCCATTGCAGCCACTAACTGCTCTAATGCTCTAAGCCGCATCTCTGAGAGCAGTCAGCAGAACTAGTCTGGGCTACACACAACTGTGCCTGACCACAGACATTCCATTAACTTCAAAAACTGTATGCAAGGCCAAGTAATGCAGTGTTATTGCTTACAAACCCAGTTCACACATGAAAAACACTGGCAAAGTATATTACCCCAAAATAGAAATTCCAAACAGACTGCAAGAAACCAGTCGCATTTGAAAGTCATCCAGACTCACATTTTCCCATGTGGTTCTCATTTGCCTGTCCTCCTAAAAAAGCTCACTTCCGCGTTTCACACGGGCTATAACTTTCTGTGAAGTAAATGGGGGTAGTAATGGTGGGAGAAAGAAACTCAGAAATAAACTCAGCACTCTTGAGATCTTACCTTGACCTTTGTGTGAGTTGAAGCCAGCCAGAGTCTCTATGGTGACTGACTGGGAGCTATTATTCCCTCCTAGGGGAAACTGGCTGGTGCATTTACTTTGGGACTGCTGCCTTTCACATTTGCCACTGTATGTCTGCTCTTTCCTCCTAAACCGACTGGCTATGAGCTGCCATATGCTGGGTTCTTCCTGAGCTGATTTTGAAACTTTTGAGGGACAGACAGGTACTTCCATTACTTTCACCTTCCCTGTGCTGTGGTACTTAAAGTAATGCATGCTCCGGTCGTCCAGCTTCTCGTTAAGCATCGGAAGAGTCCTTCCTGTGAGGTATGAGAAAGGTCGAGGGGTGACTGTTGTCTGCACTGTGGTACTTTTAATCCGCAGAGAGTCCTTTGATTCAACATCACGAGGTCTTGTCCTTCGTATTCGCAGACTCAAACTGCGTTTCAACGAGCCCAGAGTACTTCTCGGAGCGTCAGACTTATTCAGTTTCACAGAATCTTCACTTTCTCTGTCTTTGTTCTTTTCTTGTTGTGTTTTACTAAATAGCCTTCTGAGTCCCCCTTTGAAAAAGCCTGCTCCATCTCTGCTAGTGCCCCTTTGGCTGTCCAAGTCATCCTCAGAGCCCTTCTTCCTCAGCTCTAGTACAGTCATACTGACAGGCCTGGGCTTCCAGCTCCTGCTCTGGACCCTGGGGGTCACCTCTGGTGGGACCAGGGGTCGTGGTGCTGAAAATGCATTGAGGCCATCCACAGCCCTCAGCTCAGCCTTCCTGCTTCTGAACTGGTCGCCCTCTGCAGCACTCGGCCTCCTGCAGGGCTGGCGGAACTCAGGCAGGATTGCTCCTGGTGCCGCCAACATGCACACACTTCTGGGTCGTCGAAGCCGCTGCTGTGGTTCAAGTGGTTGAGATTCTTGTTGCTGCTTAGCTGCTTCTCTATACATACTCAGAGTCCTCCTGTCCAGAGTGCCATGGCCTTGGCATGGCCTTTGCAGCACGGCCCGGGGCAGCGAGTTGTGTCCCACCACAGAGGCATGATCCCTGTAGACGAGGCCCTGAGCATGACGCGGAACCGAGCTCTGGCTGCAGTGCTTGTGGCTGTCTGTTTGAGCAGCTGTCTGTGCCACGTCTCTGTCTAATGTTAAGCAGTTCCTATACGGCTGCTTCAAAAACCTGTCAGTCCTCATTTTTACTCCATCCACCCCCTCTTCCTCATTCTGCCCCCCAGCTGTACCTGTGCGGTTCAGGGGGGGCAACCTGTTGAGCTCATGCCGTGCCCTGCCCGGCCTGGGGCTGTTATCCATTAGAGTTACACTCATTATTTTTCCTTGCGGCTGGCACTGCTCCACCCGGGTGTGGGTGTCCAGGCCCATTCCCAACTCTGACAACAGCTCATCTCCTTGAGAATTGTTCAGAATTACCGAGATGTGGTACACTGTTTTCCCTGGCTGCTGTTGCTCCTGGCTATAAGCTGTAGTCCTAAGGCTTGCATCCACTGTCCCACTGCTAAAAAAGAGCATGGCACTTCACTCCCACAGTTCTACACACATCCTCATTCAAAGTATGAAAGCTCATGCCAGTTCTGTCACTCCCACAATGAGATTCAGCTAATAAAGTCCTTTATTTGAAGACTGGATTCCTATGCCAGGCATAATCCTTCACCTTTGACACGGAAAAAACTTCGGACCAAAGTTGTACTTCCACCTGCATACTGTGGCTCTGTTAGTCAGACTGGAACATGCTCAAAGGTGTATTTCTCACCCTATTTTGTTTTACCTGTCCCGCAAAGCAGCTGAACAAAGGGAAAAAACTCCATATCCATCTTACTTTACAACAGAGACAATGTAAAGGCTGCAAAGGTCAAAAGTAAGAAATAAAACAAAAAACTGAATCATCCTTCATTTTTGGCAAGTTACAAATGGTGCACAATCCATGTTGTTGGCGGAGCAGACAAACCCCTTAATCTCTGAGCTCTTGCCATGCCGAGCATGAGGGAGTGTGTGTCTGTTTGAACTTTCAGCTGCCTTCCAACCCTCAGGAAACATGGAAAACAAGGAGTGGATTCCACAGGCTCCATACATCATGTTGATTCTCCAAATCTATATTATATAAGTCTTTAAACATGTCATTAATCAATAACTATGACAACAAGTTCACAAACTGGGGCAAGATACCCTTCCTACAATTTATTCAAATCTGTTTATTTGGTATTTATTTTAACGGTGCCTATTACTTATTCACATATGTACAGTGACTGATATGCCAGCTTTCCAATTCTCACAACATGTAGTAAGTAAATTCCTCATTTTAAACCACTATTCAAAAAGATACTACAAAGCACCCACAGTGCTTAATTCTAAACATGGCTGACATCAACAAAACCAAAAGAGCATATCACGCATCATGTTAAACAGCTGAATTTTTCTGCACTGAGAATCAAATTAAAAACAGAATGAATGATGCGACAATGTTATGTAACCAGAACAAGGAGTCCATTTTAATTTGTTCAAAGCTCCTAAGTGTACATAGGTGATGTAGTGTAGAGTTATTATATAGAGAAATACCAGTGACATGCCAGTGCCAGTTTTGTTGTGGTCAACTCATCAGCACTTTAGAAGATGAGTTTTGATCTAAATACTGCCCCATTGTGGTCACAAAAGGAACTTGCAAAGTTTAACAGTAGAGAGTGATTATCACATAAGCAACTTTGGGAACATAAGCAAATATAAAAACATGTTTATACCCAAATCCACACAGAAATGTGATTTTATAATTAGTGATTTATTGTGGAAGCAATATACCTTAAATGTAGTAAACTAAAATTCAAAAACAAATTATGCTTTCAAATAATGTTTTCTAATCAGGCATTACTTTTTTACTACTGAAGCTTTTTTTTTTGGGTCTTCCAGCGTGTCCTGGGTCTTACACGCTGGAGGGATTATGTCTCTCGGCTGGCCTGGGAACGCCTTGGGATTCCCCCGGAAGAGCTGGCTGAAGTGTCTGGGGAGAGGGAAGTCTGGGTATCTCTGCTAAGACTACTGCCTACGCGACCCGGCCCCGGATAAGCGGTAGAAGATGATGATGATGATGATATTACCATATTTAATGGCAAACTTTTTTCTACATTTTAAACCTTTGAAATGCTCTCCCCTGTGACTAATCATAATCCAGGGTGTACCCACCTAAAGACCATGGATGCTGGACTAGGCCTCACTCACACAACCCCAAATGGGCATATGTGGGGAAAGATAAATGAATGCAATAATTAAGAAAAGCTCTTTCGTCAAAAAGAACATTATTCATACATTTTTGAAACTTGTATTGCCATTTAGAGATGGTTCCTCAAAGTGCTGTCCAAAAAGAAACATCAGTAGAGAAAAGAGAAACACTCAGGGTTCATGTATTTCTTACCTATTTTACATTTGTAAATTGGTATATTTTTCTATTTAACTTAAAACTAAACTAAATTCAAGCTAAAATATTTCAAGACGATGAACATTGGAAAAAAGGACCAACACTGACAGAGCAAAGAAACAAGTCTCAGTAATTGGGCCAGTTATGTATGATCTAAAACAGCACAGTGTCTATATTATGTGCAACTGTCAGGGGAACATCACACTGTGCACACTTCTCTTCTCCAGATACCTCACCATTGATTAGGTTACTTACAAGCTGGGGCATGTATAAGTTGCTCATGTAACTTGTTTTCACATTGACACATAAAAAATTGTATCATTGTCAAGTTTAGTTTTAGTTTAATGTGATATTTCCAATCTATCCAATTCTTGTACAGTCAATCTAAAAATATAAATATGCTGTTTGCTGTTTTAAATTTGTACTGACAGAATACTAATAATAGCCATCAATCTTGTTTTTGCAGTCAAAGTGCTGATTTACAACAAAAAATTAACACATAAATTATTAACAGGAGGAGTAGTTTTTGTGACACTTAATGACAAAACAACAGATTGCACTTGTCCAACTCAGTCCAATGTTCTTCACCTCCAGCAGGTGGTTCAACATCTATTTTTAATTATATCTTACTGTTTTCCTAAAAACTATGAAGTGTTTCAAATTGCTTAATTTGATAATACTTTCATTGATACCAAATACACAGCTAGATAGCATTTCTCCTTCATAACCTTTGCGTAATGTCAGGACCGTCAAGTGTAATTCCTTTTTATCAGGGCCCCAATATCTTAAATGAAGTGTACATCTGGCATTTTTTAAAATACAAAAATCTTAACCACACTATTCACTGTAGTTACTTTTTAGAGCCACTCAACAGCCATCTTGTGAACCATTTAAAAACCAATATAACCCACTGTTTCTTGTAATTGTGTGGCAGCTCAAGGCTGAATGCCACATACACAGTGGCACTTGTAGACAGACTATTATTTGGCAAAACTAAGAATACCAAGGCACTATAAAACCAATGCCTTTAATATTTATGACATGTCTTGATAGACTTTATAAAGCCCCAACCGGTGCGTTCCTTTTCTACTATTTTTAGACTATTATTTGGCTTGAATTTTCACTCAATTTGACAACAACAAGAAAGCACCTTATTATAGATGTTATTTCTGCTCGAGATGAGAAAGGAGAAAAAGGTGTTACTCAATGTTTATTTGGAGGGTTTGGCTGTAATTCGATGTTATGTAAAAAGCAGTGACTGGGGCAGAATGTTCCCCCTGAAAGCTGCCCTGCTCTGTTGTGATGTCTGTATTGTTCATTCATGTGCCTGGTTGTCTCTGTAGGCTGCGCTGCGGCTCTAACGTGGAGTTGGCAACCGTCCCGAGATTTACACACATACATTTGATTTGCTCATATCCCATCTTCTCCCAGATCTCTCTCTCGCTAAAATCAACTACAAACACTTATATGAAAGTGCTCCTGCCAGTGCCCTACTGTTTTTCAAAAATGAGTTGTTCTTTTATTTATGTGTTTCAATACTAACATTAGGTGAAAGAAAGAAATAGCCTTTCATAGCAAAAAAAAAAAAGTATTTTCATTACAAGATATTAATTTACAAGTTCTCCCAACTTGTTTGAATATGTGTTTTGTTGTTGTCAAAGAGGTCCTAAGTGCAGTGGTTTGACATCCAAGGCAGCTGGGGCTACACAGGTAAAATACCACTACCATAATGTGAATGTCTAGTATAAATAAATAAACTACTCAAGTGTGCAGAAAAGCATTATAAATCATCATTATTTCATCATTAGTTTTTAAATACTTTTTTTTAATTTAGTGCTCTCTTCTAGTGTTGTAATCAGAATATTATTACTCAAGTTGGTGTAATTAAAAACAAAATTAGCAATCAATTAACTTACATAATAAGAGGTGAAGCAATAACCTTAAATGTGGTTCTTTCCTTCTTGTAGTAACTGTTTGGCTGAACATGTAGTTGGCAGGCCTCCCAGAATCCAAAGATGTACACAGATACATTTGACTCTCTCATCTGAAATCTTCTCCTAGTTGCTTGCTGCTAAAAATCAACTACAAACACTGTCAGGTATGGGAGTGCTCCTGCCAGGGCTCTATTTTTAGTCTGACTGCGAAACGACACATTTCATTTCTTCTTAATGTTTTTCCCCGCTGTCTAAAATCTTGTGCAAAGATTTTTCTTTTTTTCTGGAGCACACTTGTCATTTTGTCGCTTTGTGATTTTCTCTTTTTTTGGGCTTCTGAGTGCCTTCCTGTCTCTGCTTCATTGTCAGCTAAAATTAGGAAGATGCCACAAAAATGTACTACATGTATTTTCTGTCATGTAATGTGCCATGAATGTCTATCAAACAATATAATTACAATATCTCCAAGATGTGAGCTGTGGTCCTCTTTAGTGGCTCTTTAACAATGTGAGATAGAGCCATGTCTTTGTGGTAGTCTGCACTTTGAAAGTTGTACATTATACATATAGTTACTAAAGGGGTTAATGAAGGAACAAAAGCATTTTTATTTAACGGTAACATAACATAGAGACAGACTATTTACCCCTGAACTAAAAGATTTCTAAGTTTGTAAGATAGAGCTAGTGTCTTGGTCCTGCATTATAATTCCCAACCTACTTTCTCTCAAGCCTGTCAGAGTTTGTGTTTCTTGTTAGTTGACTTTTAGGATCACATCTCTCCTTCACGTCATTGATTTGCATATTCACTGGCTTAGTACAAAGGCACACTTGCACAGTCAGTCAATCAGAGATGCCTATAGATCTGAGTTTTTTGGTTTAGCGCCAAGTAAACAACGTACAATGCGATATGCATCTCAAGGTTATAAGTGCTATATGTTTTTTTAAATTTATTTATTTAACCTTTATTTATCCATGACAACGTTATTGCTCACTCATCAGAAGTCTATCCTAGAAAGAAGATAAAACATCTCTAGACTAGGTTATATTGACATTCTATCAAGGAACAATGTAAGTACCATTTCAGTATAGGAGCAAAGTGGTTCTTCATTTTATGAGGGCTCATCTGGCTAATATTTCTGGGCGGACATTGGAGAATTTGTTCAACGTAGTAAGGTATAATCAATGAAAATAAGAGATTTTTCAGACTGGTTTTGAATTTGCTTACTGGTCCAACTGATCTACTATGTAGTTATTGAAAATGAAACCCATTAAAATGCACAACATGTCATTAACACAGACATTTATTGACACTAAATTATTAAACAACCACAAAATAATGCTTAAATGGTTGTGGTGTTGCCCAGAGTTGCATTTTTCTCTCCCACCTGTGGCTTGCAGTCCTCTATCATTGATGGCTTTGTAGTATGAGCAGGTGCAGAACTGGGATTGTGCCGAATGGCTGTAGATAAGTACAGTGTTTCCAAAACCGAGTAGTGGCTAGAAAATGAATTCAGAAAGTCAGGCAGTTTTTGGTATTAAGATATTCATTTTTAGGCCTCATATTTCTTGGCTCCACTTTTCTTGCCTTCTAACCTTTTCACACTCTCTCAGAACCACTCTCAAAACACTGCTCTGGCGAGGAGTACTGTGTAGAGCTGGCATGTTGTCAAAGTGAGTCTTATTCACAGCTACACCATCTCGGCATCTCTGCAGACAACACTCCGACATTTAAAAGAGAAACATCCTGATGCGTGGTGATACCCTGCGTCACCACTATTCAATTTCATGCCCAGCGAGCTTTCTGAAGCAGGTGCTCGCAGCTCCTCAGGGGGGTCCATGCCACAGGCCCCTCTCCAGGATTGTGTTTACCTCTTGGTCCGCCTGTGAGTGTCTGGCACGCTGTTGGAGACCTCCGCCACCCGAGCAGACGCATACAGCCCAGAGCTAGGAGCTGTCCGCTGCTGTATCGTCAAACATATCTGTGCTTCTGTAGTGCTTCAGCTGCCTGGTTATGTGTGGATAGACTCTGTGGCAGCTG
>JAVQKG010124600.1:0-12642 GCA_036025885.1 Hypseleotris bucephala | reverse complement strand
TGTCTTCTTCTCCTGCTTTACTGCTTCTATATTGACATTTGTGTGTTCTGAGATTGTCTTCAGCCGACATTTATGTAACAAGTAGTCATCTGAGCTAATGTTTTGCGAACTCAAAATAGTCTCTCCCACATCTAGCATCAATATGGCTTTTTCATCCAGATGCTCACTGGTGTTTTTCAATGACAAAATTCATGACTGTTGTAAGTACAAACCCCAGAAGATAATACAGTAAATTTCTGAAATTTTAACTATGGTCCACCTAGCACCAACAACCACAACAAGTTTGCCTTTAAATATATGCATGACTAAAATTTATTGCCTTCATACAATCCGATGAGCTCTTTGAGTTCACAAATCATTAGGTCTACTTTCTAATGTAGCCAGTGAGTGTGGTTGAAGCATATGTCCATATGTTATCCAATTGTAAAGTGAAGTCCTTATGTAGGAAGCAATCAATACTTATGCAAAACATGTCTGTCAACTCCTACAATGTTATCACTACAACTTTTCATGCCACTTCACAGATTTTATACCACATTTAGATCACTCATAGGATGTAAATTATGCAAACTGAGTGAGTAGGCAGGAGGCGGTCAAACACTTTCACATATGTGAACAAGTGCAAATCTGATACTAAAATAATCCAGAGACGTGCTCAGAATTACTAACAGGTACTTGCTAGCATTATGAAAGCACTCAATTTTGTGGGTTTTGGCGCAGTAACATAGCCAAATAAAGAAGACAGGCGCCCTTAGACTGGTTTATTTCTATTTTAGTCCTTGTTTTGATACAAATTGTTTAGTCCAAGTTTATCTCAGTTTATGCTTGGTTTAGACTGTGTATATTATGGCATTTATCCCAATATAATTCTAAGGTTTCACCGGTTTTGTCCTATTGGAGTCTCATTTTAGTCTATGGACAAATATTTCCAGAGGTAGCAGTAGGGGTAAAAAGTTGAGAAACAATTGACTGGAGTATGTCAATGTCAATCACTATAAAGTTTGCCTCTGTCTCCAAACTAAATATGTGCCACGTCCCATGAGGATTTGAAATAGCTGGATCCAGGTGTGTTAGTGATCAAATGGCTTGAGTACACAGCCTGGGGAGCAGCCACTATGTACTGTGTGCTAAACTGGGCATCCTAATGACATAAAAAGGCCAGTGTAACATTGAGTTACCTGTAAAGGCTAGAGCTGTCCCCAGTGAGATTGAATAATGCATTTAATGGTTTGGCGGAGAAATGTATTTTTCCAGACTCCCCTGTCAGCAAAAGGATGGAGGGAAAAGGTAAAAAGAAAAAACAGACGAAGAACAAAAAACAAACATGTTTTCAAACAAGAAGCAGGGGACGACAAACAACCAATTGAAATATGGGAAAGCAAATAGTCAAGGGAGCACAAGAGAGGGAGGAGAGGGGAGGCAGAAAGGCAGTGTTTGCAAATCACAAATTAAAAACATAAGCGTTCTACACACCATACCGTGTCCCACAGGAAATATGTAGCTTTCAGAATAAAAAAGCTTATTTGGGGCCAGGATCTAGACAGACACAGCCTTGGCCTCTAGCCATCATATACAGCAACGAGCGGAGAATGCAAAACCACAGAGTACAATAACATTTAGCAGAATGTCATTGAAAATTTACCACTTGCCCGCTTCACTGGCAACTGCATTTAAAGCTGTAGGCAGCACAGTCAAACTGTACTTGATGAATGACCACAACAGTAAACACAGTCTTTTGGCTGTTTAGTTTGTCTTAGCAGCATTCTGTTTAACTAACATTTCATTATGACAACCTTACTGTTATGTATTATGATTACCAATACTCCTAATATATAGCTTCATCATACCCAACAAGGAAAAAAGTTGCAATATTCTGGCATCATTCTTCTGAAACAAGCTTTAGCTTATTTAGCAGCTGGGGCTCCACTATTTATCCGGTTGATTGACACAGTAGTAAACACACAAATTTATTTTGCTGAATTGTTACATACAACCAAAACCAAAATTATTATTATTATTATTATAAATATGCCAATATTTCTCACCGTAGGCACCTCATTGTAAGGGTCCTACATAAAGGTGACATAGTATGGAGAAGTATATAGCATAATGTTTAGTCTGTCTATATAGTGATGGTTTAACTATTACTATAGACTCACAAAAAGATGGTTGCTAATGAACAACTTGTATAATCCTTTACATTAAGCTTTTCACAACAGACAGCACCTAGACATCTAAGAACAACAAGCAGTCATAACAACTCTTTTTCTGCTGCCGTAAGACTGCCCAACATTGAATGAATCAATCTGGAGCGACTTAACAATTAAATTAAATAAAGTAAAATTAAATTTCTACAGTACTCACCACCCTGGTCCATGCTGACTGTGATGATGGCGAACTGTCGAGGGAACGTGCTCATGTCTGAGACTCCGTTGTGAGACTCGATCTCGAAGGTGTAGTTGGCGTGAGCGGAGAAGTCGGTGATCGTTACCGTGGCGTTGGTCAGGCCCAAGGGTCGAGGCAGGAATCGAACCTCCTCCTCACAAAACTGGCACTGGTCAGGCTCCGGACCACAGCGCTTACACAGGACGTTATAGGTCAGGTCCCTGCGCCCCCCTGTGTCACTGGGAGGGGACCACTCCAGCATCAAAAAAGTGTCGTTAAGGTTGAACATCAGGTTACGAGGTGGAGATGGAGGACCTGTAGTTAGAAAACATAATCAGCATTTTGGTGTGAATTGATGTAATACAACATTTATTCATTTTGTATAACATTTTAATTCTGTTTGGGCTACATGAGATTAAATATCAGCGACTATAGGCCTTAGCCAGGGTACAGCCCAGAATAATGAAAAGTTAGTGACATGGCGGACTCAGATACAGTGACAGACAAACATTCATTCTTATATTACTGTGTACAGCGAGAACCCACAGTCACTCAGATACTGTAGAGAGGATCAATCTTGTAACCTTATAATATAATGTTAAATTGAAAATGTTCTTGTTTTTGGGAGTGGCTGATAAAAAAATGTTTTAATCAAAAACATAAAGAGAAAGGCTACATCTTGCAAAACAACTTATTGCATGTAATAAATTAGTAATCTCTATAAATGTTAGTTTGCTGCTGCCATTAAAATGACAAATAAATACAAATTAAAAGGTGAAGCTTAGGTTGTCAACACAATTATGATTTATTTTAGTATGACTGTTAACAAATAAATGTCACAATAATGTTACGTCAAATTTGTGTTTTGTTTTTGTCTTGTTTTTAATTATGTGGGTGGCCATAAAATGAAATTAATGAAATAAGTTTATTACAGTATAAGAAGTCACAAGCCATTGTAGTCTTTGGCCAAGCCTGGATAAAAGAAGATAGTTACACCAGGAAGGAAATTTGTCATATAACAATTGTCCACCTTATAGAGGCAGAAAAGCTGGTATGAAGATTCAGGAAAGTAAAAGCCAAAAAGAATAAAGAAGATGGTATAGCTGACTGGGTGAATAAACTGTGCTCATTCTGAACGCTGTGTAAACAAAACACGGCCAACAACAGAACCTTGTGGGACTCCCTTGGACTACAGTTAACTTGTCAAACAACATAAAGGAACACCACAATATACCAATTTACTGGCTGAAAAAAGACAAACATTGCACATTATGGCTGCATTTCAAAACTCTATGCTGTTGTGAGACATATGGGTCTTGGCTCACTTAGATGCATTCATAGACAGTGTGTGTTTGTGCCCAGGGTAAGTATTGTGCAGAAGCAGAAGCCAGCTGTCAACTGGGCGGAGTTAAGAGACCAGAGGGATTTTAGCAGTCCCGTCCTGCCAGCCTCACTGTCTCACTGTACAATGAAATGTTTCCTTCTCCTCCCAGGGCTATCTCTGCAAAAGGACAACTCCTCCTACATACCATTTCTGCATTTGTGTTCATTTATCTCTATAGGACTGGGAGATACAGTATGCTGTTTGGAACACCATTTTGTTTTTCTTAAATTATATGTGAAAGAGGATTTAAAGCTTTTATAATATAATTTTTTATAATATTACTTTTAAAATTATTGTTATATAATATTCATTCATTCTTCACTGCATCCAGGTGATTGTCTATCCCACATAATGGACAATGGCCAGTCACAGGGGTTTCAGGAAACCCACAGTGACATGGAGAGGACATACAGACTCCATTCCAACTGTAACTGCCTGGTCCAAGGATCAGTTGAGGGTCATGTTTTCTCTCAAAAGATTGAGATGGTACAGCAGCTGAATGAAATTTTGAACGTAAAGTTAATAAGAGAGATTGAGGATATGGTAAAACAAGCTGGGCATGCATATTGAAGTCAGCCAGGTTTCAGATCAATCCAACAACCTCCAAGGGATTTGTTTCTAGTTAGTAAGATGGCAGCTTGGTTGATTACTATGTAAAGTATCTAGGGGCTTCTATAAATGAAGAGAGGAGGAACAAACGTTAACACAAGGAGGACATGCAGATCGAAGTCATGGATTAATCCACCAAACTTCTAGTTGAGAGACACACTGCAAAAGATTCTCCAAAGACAGCTCCTGCATTTCTGTCAATTCTCTTCTTTTCTTTATCTCCTTGTCTCTCTCTCGCCCATTATCTCTCCTCCTCTATTCTCTCTATCAGTGAAGGGTCCACCCACACCTCCCCGTCCCACAGAGCAACCCCACTGCCATCAATCAGGGCCTATTCTCCTCCAGGGGCGAGATGGTATCAGCAGCCTCTCCTCTGTCAGCTCTGTCTTCACCTTTATTGCGCTCATGTGACACCCTCCTCTTCCTCACCCGCTACACCGCTGTCTCCCTCCCAGGCCACCAGTCTTTAATCTCCGTTTCCCATCCTCACTTCAAGGAGATTGTTTATGGGCTGGGACCGAGGAGGAAACCCTGTGTTAAAATGCATCACCCCAAAGACAGAGCAAGGGGCTTACAACTTGGATATAAGATATGGGAGACATTATGTTTGCTGTGGTCACTCAAGCTGTTTATGTGGTGCTTGTAAGGTCTTCTTTCTTTTTTTCACAAGATGGTAGTATAGTGGGTCACTTTGCCTAGACATGCATGTCTTCAGATGCCTCAAGGAATCAATATTAACACAGAACAACAGACTCCAATCAGATATTGATACAAATCTCCTTGCTTAGGGTATAATTGCCACAAGCTTTGTTGTTCATTATTTAAATTGTGTGCATTTATGTGACACTATTTAGAGAAATCACCACCAATTTATAGATGCTACTTGGATTTTCAGCATGTCATTTTAACATTTGGAGAATTGTCTCAAAATACTGTCAGTAATTAGCAAAGTTTAAATTAGATGCAAGAAACTGAAACTTTGGGGACCACAGCTGAGTTTAATGCTAGCTTACAACATGGCAACATAGATGATTACCTCAAAAATCAAGGTAATACTTTGTAGGTCTATATAAAGACATAAAAGCATGAAAAAAACATAAAAGCAAGCATTCTTTCTAAAATTATCCAACCTACTTTTAGAAACTCAAACTCAATAACATGGCTTTGTCGAACACTTACAGACAGCTCCAGTCTCCCACCCTGGTGAGTTCTCAACATGACCCCCGTCTATCTCAGTGACAGCTAAATGGCTTTTTAATTAAAGGAGAATTAGTCCGGTAAACTGTAATTTAATGCAAATATGAAGTCGTAATGACAGTCACTGAATCACAGATGAGCCGAGGCAGTTCAAATAAATGTAACTCATGGGCTATAATGTACTGCAGATTAGAATTGCTGTATTTAGACCATTTATCGGACAGTTACCGTAGAAATGGTGCTACAAAATGTATTTATTCCTCTGTGTTCCTCCATTTCCCTTAACATGATTTAAATGAAGCAGGAAGAAGAATGTATAATGTGTATAAATAAGCTCCCAGCAACTACAGGCCTTAAGTTGGGAATACCCTAGACCAGCCATTCCCAAAATCAATATTAAAATACAAATCAAAGTCACGTATTCTTTTGAAATTTCTATTTAAAACATTGGAAACAACAATTACCAATAAACGAATTAAAATAATATTTCTTATTGTTGTCTACATACTTGTACGTGATTTCATGTTAGATTTATTTTTAAAGTATTTTTAGAGACTTTGCTTACATTTAGTCTCATATGCATTTACTATGACCAATTTTAGATTAACCAATTCTTCCACCACATGCATTTCTTTGGATAGAAGAAAGTAGACGCAATACCCCAAAACATAAGACAGAATAATCTCAATTATGTGTGGTCAAACCAAGGATCGTACTCGCAACTTTACTGCTGCCACAATGCACCCTCTACATTAACATTGGTCAGTAAGTTAATAAGAGTTGAATAATAAAATTGTAAAAATTGTAATTGCAATGTGTTGTTGAACTCACGTGTGCAGGCCATAGTAGGAGGATCTTTCCCCGCTCTGAAGAAGCCCGTCTCACAGCGGCACACAGCAGAGCCCTCGGCAAAACTGAAGCTGTGCGGAGGACACTTGGAGCACTTGATGTTTCCTGCAAACGCCTTGTAGAAACCAGGGTGGCACGCTGAGGGCAGAAACACACAAGACATTTAGACACTTCGAATAGTTAATTATTACTGAAGAAGTTATATTATTACGTCGTGAGACAGTGTTGCCAAAATGTTGTAATGTAAATATTTTCATTTTAGTTCAGTCTAATATAATCCTTTCAGAAGCTCATGTATAGCACCATCAAGACCACTAAGACAACAGTAAGCAGGGCAGTGCACTCACAATGTACAGCATAGAAATGAGTGTAAGTCATTTTTATTACACCTGAACTTTCTACGTAATTCTAACACATACATTTCACAACTTTTGCAAAACATGTAAATAATGTAATAGAATTGCGTGGAAAATTGCAAAAAAATTATGAAGTCCTCATTTTAGGGTGATGTTTTTCCCACTGTAGTTGCATAGTCTGACTTTCAGTCATTAGAGAATAACAGTTTTCATCAAGATGTAACTCATTACCAAAAATGTAAAACACTTACAAAAACGCAGTCATTCACACATTTTTTAATACAACTATTCAACACAGAACAAAATTTAGAGTGATAAGAAACACAGTGGGAAGTGATAATTGATTGTAATACACACCTAATCAGATTTTGGAGTTTTCTGACCAAATGTTTTGTCTGTTACCTTTTTTATGACGAGGTTAAATCATATCCTTACAATTGCCCAAGTTTCATTTTTCTAACTAGGGCTAAACGGTAAAAGTTAATGCATAATACCACAATTTGTTACTAAGCCAAGATTTATTTCAGTTGACTTTGAATTTTCTGCCTTACATAGAGTACTACTACATTAAACCATTTTACAACAAATTAATTGTACATCCAATCCAATAACCATTTTATTTATATCAACACTGGCATTGTTACAGTAAAAGTTACAGTAAAGAGCAAAGGATAAATTAATTATGTATCATGATTCAACGATTTTCCCAGATTAGCTCGATCTTCATAACTTCATATCACAATTCCATTTTTAATGTCATATTACCCACCCCTACTTCTTACATATCTAATATAAGTTTAAATCAAGAAACTGTCTGAATTATGTCTTTGTTTAGGACAAAATTACCCAAAAATACCCAACAATACATAGCACCATACCGCAAATGGAAAAAGAAAAAGACTAGATTCTTTGAGTGTAAAAATATCCTTGCATTTCTGGTGGTTCCCTGTATGATAAGTGGCAGCCCAAGGCCTTCTCTGTCATTAACCTCTGATACTGATGTGTCCTTGACTTAAAATCTGTCACTCACCCCCACCTCTCCAGGACCACCTCTGGACCCTGTTTTTAGACTGTCAAACCTAATGATGCCGCTGTCCGACCTTTGCTGAACGGCAGGACGCTCCCATTTTGAGTCTCGCCCCGCACCACTGTGATATGTCTGCAGCTCCAAGGCCATATTAAAGAGGTACGATGTGTGCCAATGCATCACACACAGGGATGGACACACAAATGATGGCATAGAGGTTACAGGACCACACAATATACCAATGGACAACATACCATATGTACAAAAATGTTTTAGATTTGATTATATAGATTCTGGGCATTCAGAACAGCCTCTGTATTCAGAACAGCCTCTGTATTCAGAACAGACTGTGTATTTTACTTATATGAATTGTTTGTCAAATATTGTGACTGCATTTCTATGCAAGCCACTTCACCCACCTTTCCCCATGAATACATATATATATACACATATATATATACATATATATATATATATATATATATATATATATATGTACATATATATATACATATAATTCATTCTTAATTAAAAAAAATATAAGCATTAAATATGAATAAATGAAACTGTGGACAGAGAAAAATGAAGGATAAAAGAACGATTATAAAAAAGCCCAGAAACCAAGTATACTGCCATAGTATCATAATAAATAAATACATATTTTTGGTCATCTCCCGCCCCTGAAGTGGACTTGGCAATGGTAGTGACGGTGGACCTGACTGGAGCGGACAGCCTGTCAATATGAGTGAGACCTGGATGTTTTGACTGAAGAGAGACAAGCGGGCATTAAAGGCACAGTCTGCAAGTCAAAATGTTATGCCTTTGATCCATCAAGGTCAGTGTGCTCCTGCCTAAAGCCAGTCAAAACAGCCCTGGATATTCAAAAACAACTTTGGATTGACTGCCAGTTCTTTCTTAATTTGTCTTACCCCATACACCCATTTAGAGAATTGAAAGAATTTTCTATTCCCGTTGGTATAAGCAGCACCAGTGGTATCAGCCAGAGTGTCAGTTTTGTGCAAGTGAAATACAATGAGCCAGTACATTTTCTGATAATGAAAGGCGACACAAGAAAATGTGAAACCATATAATAGGTTGACACATTGCAAACATTCAATCACAAAAGACCTATTGAAGCAGTAATGTCAGATACAGAGGTGTTAAAAATATCAAGTGTATTATCCTTTTGACTGTGATTTAGCTAAGCAGCAGTGTGCATGTGTGTGTGTGTGCAAGTGTGTGTGTGTAAGAGAAAAGAAACCTGACCAAGCCGCCTTTGGGGCGCTGATCTAATTCTAGGCCCTTGGCCCAAGGTTAATGAGATCTGGAAGTCATCCAGAACATCTCCAAGAGCAGAGCTCAGAGCCCCAGCCTCGGCCTGAGACCCTGAGGCAGCAGACCTGAACAACAGCACTACTGCACACACTGTGGTTAGTGTCTTCACTGTCCATCAAGTCCATCTGTCTGTGGTCGGCCGCCTCCTCTGATGAGCTACTGTCCTAAATTATACAAGCTCACTAAGTCTAATAGGAAGTTATCAGGCCTGTTCAAAATGGTCACATTACAAGAGCATGCTAACACCTCATTTCCTTTAGCTAATAGTGAGACTATTCCGCCTAAAAGACCCAATAACATGGCCCAGGAAATGGTTTTAAAGGTCCATCAGTTTCAGGCGATGTGTAAGTGGGCTGTAGCGGTGGACTGTAGCCGGTGATGGTGGTTCCTCTCCTGGTGAAGTCAGCGAAGAAGAACAATTCCAAGAGGAGCACAATTCTGCAGCATTTACTTGCAGAACCACATCAACAAATGTTGCAGAATAGTTCAGCTCTTGAAATCAAAAGGCAGCGAGGTGAGCAAGAGGCGAAGCAAAGGATGATTGCAGAGATGGAGAGATGCAGCCTGGAAGTTTAGTGGAAAATGAGATCCTTTACTTTTAAATTATATCATATTGGAAAAGTAAATATATTATACAGTTATCATCTGACTTTTGCCATAAGGTCACTGTATAGTCTGTCTGACTTGAGTCTTGACGCTGTAGTGGAGTAACATATGATTTAGAAGTTATGTTCTCACTATTACACTATCTTCCACCCTGGATGAACTGATGTTAACAATTATACAACTCACATGCAAGAAAGGCTGGAGGCATTTAAAAAAGAGCAGTCTGAAAATAAATGAATAAACTGCCTTGTTTCTGTTGTAACTATTCTTCTGCATTTGATATTTTTTGCTTGGATCAGCTTTAGGATCCAATATACAGTATGTGCATGTTTTGACCTGCTTTTTATAGCGATTGTGCTACACAAGTACATTTGCATGGCCAGTATATGTATGTTCTTTGGTTGAAACAAGCTAGTGCAATTTTTGTCCAAAGCATGGATAAATGGAAAAAAAGTGCAACTGTTCTTCAGTTAAATGCTTGAACCCGTTACTACAGTGAAAATTAGTTATCAATTAAGACCATCCAACTTTGTAATTTAAACTTAGTAAAACCAATAGCAGACCATCTATGAGGCAATGCAATGCTTTAACAAAGTAACATTTATAGCTAAGTTAAATGAGCTCCTTCTATTTATAATTCCAATACAGCACCCACGAACACTCTGAACCAGCTCTGAATGAAAAGCCACTTCACTCTTCAGCAGCATCTCTTACAAAGCAATGGCAGTGGCACTTCTACAGCCTCCTCTGAATCATTACACATGTAATCAGGAGCAACACTTTTAGACTCTCCAAATGAACAGCTCTTCTCTCAGCAGCCCTCTCTCGCTCCATCAGCCCTCCTCTCGCTCGCCCATTTTATTTATTTTGCCGAGAGTACAAGGGCGCTATCAGTGATGTGCACTACAGAATGGAGAGGCATCCTTCTCCCAAACATTTCGGCAGCAGTGTGGGGAATGATGTTTCTTAATTAGTGACATAAGACGAGCCGGGCCTGCCAAGTAAAGAGGATTAGGAAGGCTATTAATTAAGGGAAGCATTTCTACTTTTTACCTATGTATGATAGATCAAATGACATCTAGTGCTCTCAAGATTACTCTCATTGGCCAATTTATTAGGTAGCTCTTGTACCTAAAGTGGCACCCGGTGTAGTCTTCTGCTATTAGTTACAGATAGTCTTCTACAGGCCTTGACTTAATAGGAACTGGCTATCTGAAGCTATGCTGCCTTTCTATTATCTAAAACTTGACTCTAACTTCTAGAATCAAAAAGGAAATGTTGTTTACAAAGTGCAAACTTACTGGATTTTTTAAACACATAAACCCGACATGAGATTATGAATATCCCAGAACTAGTCTTTTTTACTGTCCACATGGCACAAACAACTAAGCCAAATTCACAGAAATCACCTATTTACTATATTTTGCTGGGTTTGTTTGTTGTATGTACAAGACTAAATCCACTGACTTGCAGTGAAACAGACTGCTATTTGAGTTCACCAACATGCAAGTTGGTCTACCTAATAAACTGACCAGAGGCAGTTTTTGAAATTTAGCATCGGATGCATTTCCCTTTTATTTAGTCTTTTCAGAGCCATTGAAGTGTTTACAATGCGACATTTCAACTTTCATCTTTATTGGCCTCTGTTTCATAAACAAGTCAAACAATATTGCAAGTCTCGTGTATTCTTCCTCTGGCTGCCTTTGTGAATCTAATCTCAGATGACATTTATAGATCAGTGGATCTAACACACAAGAAATTATTAAAATGTGGTCAATGCACTTTTAAGTTGTGTTGTTGAACCCAAAGCAGGCTAAAAATAAGGCACAGTACCAGTCATGGCCACTAGGTACTGGCTACAAAATCTGACAGACGTTTGCTTACATTTATAGCATAACCACAATCACACATCTTGTTTTCATTCGATCATCGTCCTCTTCTGCCCCCTAATGCCACAGTCTCCCAGAAATATTTGAAAATAATCAATTATGTGATTTATTTCAGTTTTAATTAAGTATTTAATTGGGTGTTTTGTGCACACAGTCTGCAGCATTGAATCAGGCTGTAGAGAAAAACATCGACCAGAGATCCATTACAAAGAATTAAAGGGAATGGACAAAGTCAACACCTTAAACGCAAGCTATTTTTGCTCACCATTTAAAAAAGGTAATCAGAGCTAATAATCTCCATTGCACTAACTAGGTCCTCTCTGGGGAGTTAAACAAGTTTGCACAGGCATGTCGAGAGAGTCAATCTCCTCACTATCAGGCTCCAGCCCCCTGTAACCAAAATAAAGCTCCCCAAATGTAAGTCAGTGTTCAAAGAAGGCTGACCTAGAGTGCAAAGATCCGAAGCAGGGCTAAATAAGGGTTTTAAGTAAATTATTTAGAAATAAGATCAAAACCTGGTCGAAATTAGCATTAAAACAAGGTGCAAAACCAGGGGTAGGTATAAACCAGATGTGTAGACTAGAACGGAACAAGATAAAGGTGTGAAAAGTAACTAAACCATGTCTAAAGGTCGAAAACAATGACTAACCAGGGTTAAATGAATAAGGAAGGTCGTAAACAAAGACTAAATAAAGGTTTGACTAGGACTAAACAGTAAAGTCACTAGAAATACATAAGTGGCCTAAACCAGCACTAAATCCACATAAATTGACAACTTCTCCTTGTGACCAAGCTTTGCCTAAAGAGTGTGGGAAAATAGGGCACAGATAGAAATCATAAAAATACATAGTTACTGCCACCTACAACCAAAACAAATCCAGGACTATTGTTGCAGCTTTCTCCAGGTGCGCAGACCGAGCGCTCCTTCAGCGCATGTGACCCTTGGAGCGACGCAGCACCAATGAGCCGCTCTGGGTGGAGCCCCTGTCCTTTTAAATGTTTCAT
>JAVQKG010124577.1:0-12043 GCA_036025885.1 Hypseleotris bucephala | reverse complement strand
TTGGCTTTATCTTTTTATTTTTATATTACAAAACTTCTGTGGAATCAAAAATTGTAGTATTTTTTACAGCATTCATTATTGCTATCAAGTTTGAAATCATACTATTGTGGGCCACCTGGGTTAACAACAATTTGCATTTGTTAAATGTATTTCTACGCATAGCTGTAATTACAAAGCAATATCTTAATTGTTAATCATTTTCAAGTCCCTTCCCATTATATTTCTTGTTTTTCTTCTATATTATCTATGTCCAATTTCGCACATAGCTCTAATTTCTTATTTTGCCAACCAGCGGTGCCATCTGTAAATCACAAAGTTATATTTCCCAAGTGTTTTGCTCCACCGCAGACTTTTGAAATTGGTCTTTTCTTGAATATTAAGTTGTAAAAATGAAAACCCACTTTTCTGAAATGTTAAACTCTGAATTTCCATGCGTACCCAGATTGTCTGTGATTTTGCCCCCTCTTGGGTTTCCAATGAGAACGCTATTAGCACTTAAGTTAGCTGCAGGCTCACTGACAAAGCTCGGTCTCCTTTGGCAGGAACAGAAAACTCATTCACAGAAGCCGAGTGGTAATGCTGTTTAGTTATGCTTGGCTTGAGGCAATAGCTATCTTCTTCTGACAATTTTCAGACCGCGATCATTATCATCCGGTTTTAGACAAATGTAATTGCACCAGTTAAACTCTGCAACACATATGCCTCCATGGAGACCATTGTTCTGCTTGGTGAGTCCTGGTGCACAGTGAATCAAATGGCATCTGTATTGTTATGTATGCACGTAAATGGGCTGTGTGGCTCAATACTAATAATAGCAAAGATTTTTGGTTTGAAAAACACTTGATAGAGCTACTAGAAAAAGGAAATGGAATTGGCAGTAGGGTTTTATTAGCACAACTGAAAAGAATACAGCCATTTGAGCAAGCTGTAAAGTTTTTCATGTGTAAAATAAGAGATGCACAAATATATTGTGTGTACTTAAGTTAAAAGATGGCACTATAACGTTCTGTTGTGGTCAGCGGTCATAACACTGCGTCAAACTGGTTCTTCTTCTGAGAAATTGAATACCTTTAGCTGTTGCTATATTTTTAATATCAACTGATTAACTGCAGTTTTGTGGTTTAGCAAAGATAACATAAATTAGGATGTGTATGCAAATATAACATAACGAGAATAACTGTCGCCGAGAAGAAAAAGACACAGATAGAAAAAAGAATATGTTAAAAATATTTTGCCTTATTATTCTTAAAAGCTGGGAACAGACTATTAGGATAACAAAGGGTCCGTTAATAGCATGTTAGCGACTCATATAACCCACCTTAAAATCTTTTACACCACATAATTAGAAAAAAATTGAATGTTTTATCTTACTTTATCCTCAGATCAAATCCCCCCTGACACCTAAACCACTTAAAAATCTCTAATAGGTTTAAAAAATTTGTAATTTTCTAACTTTTATTAACTTTCTGTCATTGTAGTGCCTCCATCTGCCCCTCGTAGCATCATCCCAAAGATCAACAACACCACTCTAAGCCTGGAGTGGAGCGAGCCCCAGGACAGTGGTGGCAGGGCGGACCTCACATACTCCGTGCGGTGCAGCGTTTGCCGGTCGTCCAAAGCGCAGTGCCAGCCCTGTGGTAACTCCGTCAGCTATCGCCCAGCGCAGCAGGGTTTGGTGGGACGGAGGGTGGAGGTGTGGGGCCTGCTGCCTCACACCACATACACCTTCACCATAGTGGCTCTGAATGGAGTGTCTCAGCAAAGTGGAAGAGACCCGGCCAGTGAGAGCATCAACATCACCACAAGCCATGATGGTACGAGGAGGAGTACAGGTGGATTTAGGGCTGGGGGATATGTCGCCAAAAACATTTACAATGATTACAGTATGGTGTTTTCAGTAGGGCTGTAGTCAAGTAATGAAATGGTTAGTCAAGTAAAGTCATGCCCAGTCGAACGATTATTTGACAAACGCAAGGCAGGGCAAGTTTATTTGTAATGTTATTTGTAAGGCAATATTGTGAAGGAGCTTGACTGAATGTTACACAATCAAGTAATGTAAAAATCATGGTTATAAAACATATTAGACTGTAAAAAATGTTTAAACCTAATAATTGGCCGAACAAACAAGCAAAAGTTATCAAGTAATAAACTAGACTTGCTTTACTGATGCAAAATGAACTCACCGGTTAACAAAATTTTAGTCAACTAGGACCTCACCTATTAGTTAACTAAGCAACCAAAAGCTATCAGCCCCAGTACTTATATATTATAATTTGTATGCATATTTATGAGTGTTTGTGTTTTAAAAAATAAGAAGAATGCATTTTAGTTGTGTTATTTATCAATATCAAGGCATATGGAAAATTCATACCACACAAGGAAAAAATGGTATTCACTAGGTTTTAGTTTTTGGCCCAGCCCCTGTATGTTGAAATTATATCTTATACAGAACAGACTTCATGTGTTATTTATAATTGTCCTCCTCTCTCCAGTGCCGTCGCTGGTGTCTGTAATTCGGAAAAGCAACTCGACCGAGAGCAGCCTGACCCTGCACTGGTCTGTCCCACTCCAGCCTCACAATACCATCCTTCAATACCAGCTCCGATACTGTGAAAAGGTAGGTATTTTTAAGACAATTTCATTATATCCATTTGTTTTTGAATGAAATAAAACACATATCTAGATCAAATAGGGTGCACGCTATGTCTTTCCCATCCATAAACACAAAGGTTCATAGAAACATTGTAGCGTGAGCTAGAGAAAAACAATATTATATCTTAAAGCATATCACTGTTCCCGCTATCACAATTTAATGTGTTTAAATTGGTCTGAACCGAGAGGAAATTAAACACACAAGCATAAATAATGAATAGAAAGTGCAGACTAATCCAATTTCAAGCGTTTTATTATTTTTTAATCAAAAATGTTCAAGAGATGGTTATGTTCAATTGAAAGCAGGATATTTTGAATTCCTTTTAAAGTTATGAGTCTCTTCTGAGTGAATTTTTTACTTTTTCTCAAACATGACTGTCCCTGTTGCCCTCTGAGTTGCATGACTAACTTTATTTTGACTGACTTTATTTTGTCCCTTCAGGAGCGCCGTAGCGAGGATCAGTGCCATTACACAGAGAGCAGCAGAAACCAGGTCGTGCTGACGGACCTGCGAAGGGCCACTCAGTATGAAGTGCAGGTCAGGGCTCGAACCATGGCGGGATACGGCAGCTTCAGTCCCACCGCCATTTACCGCACTCTGCCCGATGGTAAATTCACTTTTTATTTTATGTTTGAATTGCATGTTGGCATTGTTGGTATCGCTCTTGTCTTTTTAGCTTGGTCGTTGTGTAGGGATGGATACATTTCAAATTATTTGGACACCAGTACTTATAAGATACTTGGGTTTTTTTCGGGCCGCTGTTTGGCTCAGTGGGTGGAGGTTTTCAATACCTGTACATGAACAATATTTTTTCGATCCTTTTTTTTTTTTTTAACAAGTGAACCCCAGTTAAGACTCATAGTTGCTGGCATAGGCTCGAATCACCCATAATTGTGAATAAGCTGAAGGAGACAAATGAATCATTTCTTGTATTTTTCTAATTTTTTAAAAGATGTAGTCTCTAGGTTTCAGATGGCCCTGTTCTATAATCTAAAATAGGCCTTTTGTAGTCTGTAGAGGCCAGGGGAGGGACTAAAGTAAAACTCAACTAATATTAGTAGTATAAGTAGTATCCCGCAAACTCTGACTTGATGTTGCTGTAGGGGCCACTGTAGAGACTTAAGTAAAATAATAAGTATGGCAGATTGCTTACTTTTCAAAAATTGTATTTTTGAAAAATTACGAACTACACCTTTAAATGGAAAAAAAGCTTGAGACGTTGTATAGCCTTTTGGTCTGCTGTAATAGGTTTGTGTCCTTGCATTTAGCCCCTCTAAACGAATTCCTCTTTTATGCATTTGGTACCTTCTTTACCTTGGATCCTTCACACACTTTCCCAGTATAGAAAATTAGATTAACACAAACAATTCCCTATCTTTTATTAATGTCTTTCAGGCCTTGATTCTCCCTCTCAGCTTGTGGTCACTGGCATCCTTATCGCCGTCGGACTGCTGCTGCTCGTCACTTTTGTCTTCGTGGCTGCCTACTGTATACGGTGAGAACCAGAGACACACACAAAAAGAGTCAGATGTGTCGAAAAGGAAAGAAGCTGGCACAAAAACAGGAAATGGAAGAAAAGAAAACGAGGGAAATCGAAGGGGCGCTCACCAAAAACAACTATGACCCCAATTTTTACGGCTTTGCTCCTGCTTTGTTCTTTGTTTGTACAACTCACATCTTATCTTTTGGATTTGTTGGTCACACCAAGCTCCAGACAACACAAAGCAATCCTCACAAGATGTCTTCTTGCTTACACAGCAAAAAGTTACCCCCGCTCATTATTATACGTTTTCCTTTAGGCTTCATTGTTTCGATAAATACTCTTGGATCCCATCAGAGGTAGATCGGGCGAGCGAGATGACGGCAGAGCCAGAGGTTAGGGGGGGGGAGAGAGAGAGAGACAGGATACAGGCGTCCCAGCCCAGTTTCCACAGGACAGACGAACAATAGCAGTGACCTTGTGACACACGTGCACGCTCACACGCACGCACACACCAGTAAGTGGCGGAGGCCCAGATCTGCCACTAAAAAACCCAGGGTGGTGCATTATTGCTATTTTAGGCTTATGAGGTGGGAGAGGAGGGGGTAGCAATGGAGGAAAGGCAGAGATCCAGTAGCTACAGGGCCTGGTCTTGATTTTTGCTGCAGTTGAATTATAATAAGAGTGGTTCAAAGGAGGAAAAGCCGTAAAAAGGAGGTTGGGCGTAGGTGTTTTCTGCGTCGCCACAAGTCATCGTGGTTTGTGTGGCGGAGGAGAAAAGAGATAGCTGTGGATTGTTTTTAAGTGTTACAAAAGCGCTTTTTTTTTGCACTGCACAGCGTCTGGAGCATTCTGTGTCAAAGCATAACAGATGATGGTTGTGGTTTTTGGAGCAGTGTGTTCTTGCGGGCTGTTGACTCAAGGGTATTGGACTGTCACTGAACCTGGCCTTTGACTTTTCAGCATAAAGGGGCCAAAATGAGCAGAAAACTCCCCAAAGATGGTTCATAGTTTAGTTACGACTCTGCCGGTCATAAATTCATATTATGTTCCTCATAAAGACTCCACATTATGCTGATGTCTTGACTTTGATAGTGTTGCTGTAGCCCGCAGAGCATCTTATTGTTATTTCATCACAACAGTCACATTGTGCGACCACTGATTTGCATCGTGTCGGGCCGATAAAGGATTAGAAAATGCTTGCCAAAAAATAATGTCTAACATTCAGTGTCAAGATAACTGCTGCCTTTCTAATCTTCTGGCATTTATCCTGATCTCTTTCTACCTGCAGCCGACAAAGCAGAATAAAGGATCCCGAACTCAGCGACAAAACCAGCCAGTACCTTGTGGGCCAAGGTAAGAGATCAAGGGCAAATGTCTTGTGTGATTTGCGGCTCATTCAAGTCAGGAAGAATCATTTTAATGCGTCTCCATACGCCGCTGCTCATTTTTGTTCTGACATTTCTTCCTTATCCTTTCCCACGACTCTGTTTGTCTTTTTCGCAAAGGGGTCAAAGTTTATATCGACCCTTTCACCTACGAAGACCCTAATGAGGCGGTCCGAGAGTTTGCCAAGGAAATCGATGTTTCCTTCGTCAAGATTGAAGAGGTCATTGGCGCTGGTAAGTCCCATTATTTGTAAATGTTTAAAACTCCTCCTAAACTGTGATATTTCTGCCTCTGGTTAGCGGCACGTTGCAGGCCTCACAATCCATTTATAAAACACAATTGATTTAGTACATTTAAAAGTTTGTTTGTTGTTCTCAGACAAAAACCAATAGTGCCAGGTAAATGAAGAAATTAACTGATAAAAATGTTGGTCATATTAGCAGCCAACAATCAAATCAAAGGGCAGCGCCAGCCTGCGGCTATTTTTACGCTCAGTGAAGATGAAACACCCTTGTGTTAATGTTGTAAACACAGACAACAGACCAGAAATGCTCCATTATCCTGTTTGGTTTTTAGGAGAGTTTGGAGAGGTGTGCCGGGGACGACTAAAGGTTCCTGGAAAGAAAGAAAACTACGTTGCCATAAAGACACTGAAGGGCGGCTACACAGACAAGCAGAGGCGGGACTTCCTATCGGAGGCATCAATCATGGGTCAGTTCCAGCACCCCAACATCATTCACCTGGAGGGCATCATCACAGCCAGCTGTCCCGTTATGATCATCACTGAGTTTATGGAGAACGGGGCGCTGGACTCTTTTCTACGGGTCAGTCTCATATTAAACTTACACAAACACACACAGACACACACAAAGACACACACTGTATTGTCTTCCTCCTGAACTCTCTGTTGTGTGCAGCTGAACGACAGCCAGTTCACTCCCATCCAGCTGGTGGGGATGCTGCGCGGCATCGCCTCTGGCATGAAGTACTTGGCAGAGATGAGCTATGTCCACCGAGACCTCGCTGCCCGCAACATCCTGATCAACAGCAACCTGGTGTGCAAGGTGTCCGACTTTGGCTTGTCTCGCTTTCTGCAGGAGAACTCATCGGACCCAACTTATACCAGCTCACTGGTGAGTCCACTAATCCTCCTCAGGCATGAAGGATTACACATTTCAACAGTTTTATTTGGATGGTGTTTTGTCTACCTTGATCTAATCCCGATAAAATGCTCAATTCTAATGTTCTTTTGCTCCGGATAATGTTCATGGTGTCTAAATCAAAAATTTGTATAGGTGACTATATTTCAAGTTAGACACCAAAGATACTAGAATTTCCATAACTGAAAATACACAAAACATTTAAAAATGTAAAATATGCATTATTAAAAAAATATTAGCTAGACTTTGCGGTAGGTAACACAGTATGATCAGGAATCTCATCCCTGGGTCAAGAAGAGAAGCTATTTGTTTTAGTGTAGATTCTTATCTCATTCTCATATGACACATTTGTTCAAAATGTATTATTTTACATCTTGACTTCCTCTGCATTGTCCTGCCACAGCTCTGTCAGACAATGCCTTTTTTGTGTACATTTCTCACTGTTTTCATGTCCTTTTTAGGGAGGGAAGATCCCCATTCGCTGGACAGCTCCAGAGGCCATCGCGTTCAGAAAGTTCACCTCGGCTTCAGACGTTTGGAGTTACGGCATCGTCATGTGGGAGGTCATGTCCTTCGGAGAGAGGCCATACTGGGACATGAGCAACCAGGACGTAAGTCACAGAAAGAAGACATGAGGGTGTAAACATAACATACATAGACACATAACAAAAGAGTGTGGGGCACAGCGGGAGGACAATCTTTTATAGTCTGTTAGTGTCATGTTCTTGGAGGTTCTCAGTCATCCAGGCCAAAACCAATCAAGTCTGAGCATGTTGAAATGTAAAGTACTCAAAAACTTGGCCTTTTTAAGTAGGATAAATTGAGAATTGTTTTCAGTAGGCCCACATAAAATATATATTCAAACAGCAAGGTCCTTTTTAAAATTCTAATTGTAAAACTGCAAACATTTAATTAATAAAAAGTGGAAATTAAGCTTTACAGTTTATAAAGTTGATTGTCAAAACTGAAAAAATGAAGGCATTACTATATCTATTTCAATCATCATCATTGTTTCCTGTTATCTATAGGTGATAAATGCCATAGAGCAGGACTACCGCCTGCCCCCTCCCCCAGACTGCCCCACTCACCTGCACCAGCTCATGTTGGACTGTTGGCAGAAGGACCGCTCAGCTCGACCACGTTTCTCAGACCTGGTCAGCGCCTTGGACAAGCTCATCCGAAATCCTGCCTCCCTCAAAATAGTGGCCCAAGAAGCTGCAGGGTAAGAAAAATGCATATAGTATATTTTGTAATGGACATAAAACTTAAAAAAAATATTTGAGCTGTTAATGTTTTCATAATATTTTGAGAAGATCGTGGTTGTGCCAGAGTTTTCAAAATGCTAACGAAATATTTTAAAATTACAATTATATTCTATTGTAAGGTGGGCATTCACATATGTTGGTGATAGACAGAGAGCATTTGATCAGACTCGATAAAAGTTGACTATAATGTTTTTTTTATATTGTCATAATTTTTGGACAAAGTTAAAGTTCTGGAGTGGAAATATTTAGAAAGCTAAAAAAACAAACAAATACAACTTTACTGAGTGGTAATGCACATATGTTGAGTGATTGACAGAAAAATGGCGTTTGGTTAGTCAGACTATGAATAAATGTAAATCTTTTTATGTTGTCATCATTTTTAGACAAGAGAAGCGGCATGGAGTCAAAATATTCAAAGCTAAACTATCTACCATTATATTTGTATAGAGTGGGAATACACAGGTTGTTGATTGACAGAAATCTGACAAAGATTTGTTCAGAGTGTCAATGAATGTATTCATGTCTACTATAATCTTTTTTACCTTGCCATCATTTTTGGACAAGATAAAGGCTCTGTAGTGGGAATATAAACTATATCATTATAATTGCATAGGTTGGGAATGCGCAATGCAATGTTTGATGATTGACAGAAAAATCACAAACATTTGCTCAGCCCAAGAATAAATGTATGTCTTAGAAATGCACAGTGGGACAGAGGAATGTGTGCCCTTTCGAAAATGTTCTCTTTATCCAAGTTTCTGACAGTTACAGGACATAGACATTACCCTCATACCAAACCCTCTTGTGCACCTTAGCGTCCCACTGGGAGCCGACAGTCTCTTGCTGTGCCTGTTTCCCCTCCTCCACATTGTGCCTGTAGTTAGCGGGCTACAGCAGAGGACGTCCCGGCCCCTTACAAATCCCATTGTTTGTCCCTGTCAGTCACTGCCTGAAATTATACCTCTGCTGCCCACTGGAATGTAGCTTCAGGACATGTATAGGCTGAGTGCTGTTGTTTCATTGACAGTGTTTGTAAGTAGCTCTTTTGTTTGGGTGCTCCCTCCAGGCCAGCCTACCCCCTGCTGGACCAGCGCCCACCTTTAGCCCCCTCGTCGTGCTCTTCGGTCGGAGAGTGGCTCAGGGCGATCAAGATGGAGCGTTACGAGGACAGCTTCCTCCAGGCTGGCTTCACCTCTGTAGACCAACTGGCCCAGATCAGCACACAGTCAGTACCTATCTTATCTAAAGTCACATTCATCTTACAGCTGTCACTATAGGCACTTTATCTACCCCAGAGCTTTCAGGACTGCAATCAGGATCAATTCTGCAAAGGACGGGACCCACATTTTTCGTGTTGAAAACTGGGCCTGAGAGGCTTTTGAATGTAATTATACTGTAATATGAGAGAGGATGTATTTGCTGGTCTAATAATTTGGTTCCTCTCAGCAAAATGCATTAATCACTTATAAAACATGTGCCCTATAGTTTCATATTATCTGTTGGAGAGGCCAGATGAATACATATTTATGTTTTTATAAATACTGTTTATAATGAAAACTAACTTAAAATGGAAAAAAACCTTCTGTGTTACTAATAAAAATTAAATCTAACAGCTTTCTCTTAGTGGTTGATGTTGATTGTTTTTTTTTACTGGCCACTGTGGCAAGTATAAAAAAAAATTAAGCCACTTAGAATTTTTACTAGCTGGTGTTAAGATGTTTGTGTGTAGAATTTAATAAGAGAAGAAAAATTATTATAAGTATTATAGAGATAGTTACAAAGGAATCAAATTACTATTGATTATTGATTATTATTATCAAAAGGGAAAAAAGAACAATTTAGAAGATGATGTATAGTAGGCTTAAAATTGGAGGGGGGTGAAATATTTTTAACATAGACAAAGAAAATGCGGAAATTTGACCAGCCAATATAAAAATCTGCCACTATTAATCCAGTATATGACAGTATCGTCATATTGTGATATTATCGGTATCCTGACACGTGTATCGTGTATCATATCAAATCGTGAGGTACCCTGAGGTTCCCAGCCCTATTTATAAATACGTTTGGATAAGTGATCCTTAAATATAGAGATACATTATGCTTTCCCTGGCAGCTTTCCATACACTGACTGTTGCCGTCCCTAATTGTTACAGGGATTTGCTTCACATGGGGGTGACTTTGGCCGGCCATCAGCGGAAGATCCTGTGCAGCATCCAGACGATGACTTTTCGAAACAAGAGCACTACAACCACAGTGACCTTCTAGTCCAGCCGCTGCTCACCTGTCTCCCCAAACTTGGACGCCAACACCAGCCGCACAGGTGCAGCGGAGCGAAAGCACACTCAATCATCTCCAGTGACCCACTTTGAGCACGGACTGCGAGAGAAGTGATTGATCGAGTTTACTAATGACCAGGAAAAACACACAAAATGAATACAGATGACTTTCCCGTCAGAGACCGGAGAGTCCCTGTATGTATCCTGCGGGAATGAAAATGTGCATTGTTTGTGGACTGACTGCCTACTTTTTTATAGACAGTGCTTTTTTTTACTTCCCGAGTTTTAGGATCCAATATATGTGTTAAACTATGGAGGAGAGACAGAGTTTATAGTGTTATTTTATCATGTTGTATTGTCTCAACTCTTTTTGCCAAAGGAGACGAAAAGCAATGCCAACTTGAGGATTGTGGTGTTATTTCAAGGACTGCGTATACTTAAGATTCAAATCAAGCTAAACATTTGGACTATTTTTGACCTACTTTTTTTTCATTACCTCTATTCTCAGGTGTGACTTTCTGGAGACCACTGTATCAATCATTATTTGCGACTCTTCCTTGTTGCTCTCCGCAGCAGCGTCTTGAGTGGTTGGAGACAAGACTAAAAAAACATTTAGCACTTTTGGTGAACTGTAGTCTTCGTCAACTCCACTTGTTTGGCTTGGTTTGTGGTCGGGTATTTCCACTGCCTGTGTTTCTGTTGGCAGCTTCTTAAAAACTCAATGAAGGACCAAGTGGACACAGAGACCAGAGAACACTGTATTTCTCTGTTTTCTTGATTCAAAACAAATTATGATGCATTTTATTCTGTGCTTAATCTTCATCTTCCAGTGCCATTTGGTCTTGTTTGTGAACTTAACTTGCCAATTTTATAAAAAGGTGATTTAGATATGTTTTTCATTTGAATGTACCTTAAGGGGTACTTTGACATTTTGAAGTTTAAAGGGGCCCTGTTCTACTAATTCAACTTATTCTGAGCTTAATACCATCCTAAAATATTTTTCTTACAATTGTATTTTGCTTCATCCACAAGTTTAAGTAACGCTATAAATGCTGAGACGCTGATCTTCTAAGGAGCTGAAAACCCTTGTTAGCCTTTCTACATAAATAGGTGAATAAACCCCACCTTTTGTTACTACTTTGGATTGTTTGCATTGACTGTAGTAGTGCAGTGGGCGTGGTCAACGGGGAGGAAAGGGCCTTAAAGGGAAATGCACCTAATGTAAGGGTAAGGATCCCTGATTGAATGTGTTAAATATAAGCAAAATGCACAACGCTTGTGTTAAAATGTCCAAAATAATTTCAAAATAAATTATTTGTATTGTTTAATATGGCCCCTTTAATGATTCATTTTTCTGGTTACATGCTTTAGCAACAGCACAAGTTGGTCAACAACTAGTTTTTAAACATTTGTGAATCATGAGGGATTGCATAGAGATACGGCCAACAAGCTAGCGGTCAGTATCCAGTGGTTTCAGTGAGGAATGCTAACAATAGCGCTGGACTCCTGTTTGATTAGTAGCTCAGCCCCCAATACTTCACATCATTACAAGTGCTTACTGCTGGAGAATAACAGGCTGCGGTTCAAAATGTCAAAGTATTGCTTCAAGACTTTGCATCTCTTAACGGATAATACCAGCCTTTTTGACATTTAGGTCCTGTGTAATTTTCTCACGTGCATAATGTGTATCAGGAAATAGTGCTTTAACAGAAATGGTGATGTTGAACACAAAATGATGTCTTTGTGAAGGCATTTTACGACAAAACTAAAGTTAACTCTCTCTTTCTTTGAAACAGCTATTTTCCTGCTAATAATTT
>JAVQKG010124565.1:0-11819 GCA_036025885.1 Hypseleotris bucephala | reverse complement strand
AAGGAGTAATTTCTACCAGGACAAAGGCAGTTTCACCCGAAACTACTAATGGCTCCCACCCCCAGCAATTGAGACCACATGACACTAACGACCCGAAACTAACCTAGCCCTTTCAACATCACAGGCCATTAAGAACAGGTTTAGATTATATAATCTAATAATATAGGATATATAATTGGAACTTTTCCCAGTCAACCTTTAGAATTGATAAGGGCTCTTGGATAAGAGCCGAAACGTCTTCAACTCAAAACCCAAGTCCAGATGACTCATTTAAACCTTCTTCAACTTTGATTGACTACCTGGATAAAAGAATGAACCTTCACGGAAAAATCTTCAATTTAAACAAACTTTACACCATAATGAAGTTCTTGTTTATCCCTGATTTAGCACTTGTCTAGAACTGGATGAGTAGGTTTACCTGTTTTGGTTCTTGTTTAGACCTGGTTTAGTTCCGATATAGATAATAGATATGTAATACAAAATATGCATTTCTCAGCAAAACTCTATCTTTTTATGGATTGTGAACCTATAAAAGTCTTTTTCAGCTTATTCCATTCAATCAAGTCTTGAGCTCTCCCTCATTAGGAAAGAGATGACATTAAGATTTCCATTCATGTCTTATATCACCCTCTGCCACATTCACTGCTTCTGCCCCTGATTTGACAAGAGCTAAATGTTACCTTTATCTAGAGCCATACTAATGAGTTCTCCATAGCAGCTCTTGTTTCCACTGTATTCAGTGGCAGCATGGACCACTTTGTTAAACGTCTGTGCTTCACAAAAACACCACAGCTGCTAATCCACAAGACGTGTCTGGCTTGTTTGAGTTTTGGACCTGGTACAGAATTTATTTGTTTTTTTGTTCATTAAACAACAAACAATATTACAAAAGTTATTATATAATATAAACATTTAAACAGCTTAATTCAGGTAACCTGGTGCTGCAAGATTTAGAGTTTTCCAAACTCCCAAAAATCTTGTACTGCTCCCGCTTTCTCACATCTGCTGAAAATTTTAGTCTGGCAAAAAATGACCTCCTTGTTTACAGTATACGAAATAATACAACCAGAAACAATGGCCATACTTACATTTTAAATGTAATCCAAATGATCTAAAAAAGTCCTGTTACTCAGAGCTGTAAATTGCAAATTTCAAAGATTTCCTGAAAGGTCCCAAAATTTGCAGTCTTGCTTTGAGAATTATAAGCTTCATCGTGTAATGAGCAGAAAAACTGTGTAGAGATATGGCCTTTTAAATGGTCTCTTTTTGGTCTATAACTATTAGGGTTTCCTCTGAATATTTGTGTGGGGGCCGGGGCCACATGGTTTCAGCCCTGATCCATCTTGTAAAGGTGCTCTTTCAAACCTGGGAGTTCCACTGGGTCTAAAATATGTGTTGCTGCTATTTCTACCGCCGGGATTTCCAGCACTGTCAAGACACAGGATAAAGCACTTGGTGTCATCTCAGTGTAGAAACAAAATACTGGTGATCAATCCTCAGTCCCAGAGCAAAACTTAAAACTTAGAGCCAAATAGAAAATAAGTCCAAATAGCTGGCAGTGTTTTCAGAGGATCGTAAATAAAATGAACCTTTATAAAGTTTTGTGTGTTCCACCGTTAAGATCTAAACAACAAGCTTAGTGCGATGGTCGTTATTGCTATTATAACTTTTTGTAGTCATTTGAATGGCTGTGATTATGTATAGTTAAATGGGGATATCAGGGCTTATTGACAAGGGCCAAATTGTGATGACTCAGGGGTGGGCATCATGGTCAAATAATATTAAAACAGGATTATGAGCATCGCAGATATGAATACACAGATTACATGATGAAATGTTCTTATATCTTACTGATCAGTGACTATAGCTCAAATTGCTGAAGAATTGAATGCAGGTTTTGACATGAAGGCATCAGAATACACAGTGCCACAGTGTTTGTCACAGATGGACCAACACAATACTAGACAGGCCATAATGTTATGCCTAATTAGTGTATGCAGGTCACGTGAAGTACTATTACCAGTGGCCTGTCAGTGCTCATAACACTGTATATAAAAGCATTGATCTTGCACAAACCTTGAATGGCCTTAACTATTTGAAATGGAAAATAGACAGATCCTTGTATTAAGATAAATGGACAGATATTCCAGCTGGGGTTAACAGTGTGTAAATGTAGTGTTCAATAATTTAGTGTGACATTTGAACAGCTAAACTTTCATCCTGGGTCAGTGGCATGGCTGTAAGCAGAGCTGAGCTAACAGGTAATATATAAAATGTTCAAGTTGATCACAGCGAACAGGAGAAATTCACTGGGACACTTCAGAAAAAACCTTTAGAAAACGCAGAGTAGTGTTTGGAGCCCTGTGACACGGTGGAACCTTGAGTCAGAGCTGTTCCTCTCGGCTGCACACGGCCGACTCCCTCCGGACGCTCCCACCACTGCGCTGTCACCACATGCTCTATTTCTCCTCCAAATGTGAATAGGTTCAATCCCTCTGTCTACTGCAGCTCTTAGTGACAACTGTTGGTTTGAGATATGGACTTCATTCAAGTTTATATACTCTGCACTATGGATGTTTAATGTACATGTCTTTTTTTAATATAATGAGTAGTTTGATTAAACTGTGCTAAAATTTTAGTTTTCTGTCCCTAAATGTTAGCAGCTCAATCCTTTCCTTCTTCACACTGTCATAGTGTCTTTGAGCAAGACACTTCACTGATCTTTAATATGTGAGGTTGTTGTGCTTTCTTTGGTGGTGGATGGAAAAAAATACTCAATTGAAAAGTGCAACGAGAGCACCATACAAACTCAATCTATTATCATTGTTGTGTATTTTGTGTTGTGTTTTTTCATTTGTGCTGAGAAAAACTACTTTCGATGATTTATGGTCTCAATTTGCTTTTATGTGACTATTTGTTCTCAAATAATAAAATACCCCAGGGTTCCTCTACATTTCATATTTTCACAAGCATGGTCAGACTGGTTCTTTCTTGTGAATACAGTGGCACAGCGGGATTGAATGTCGGACATTTTGGATGTGCTCCAATCCGATACCGTGCCATACCTTGCTTCTTTTATCCCTCCGGCTCGGTTGACATTTAATTTCTCAATCCCGGTGACCAATGCATGAAAGAAAAGGTCCTGCTGCAATTACAAGCAAGGTCAGAGCAGTGGAGTGTGGGGTGCTCTTATGTTACTGTGTTTGAAAGGAGGCTTTTACTGTCTTTACTGTCTTCAAGTGTGGACTAAATGAAGGCACGAGAAAAGAGAGAAGTGTGTTTTTATTCAAACAAGTCCATTATCTTAAAAATGTACAGTATATCAGCCCACACAAAGCTCAAACCATAAATGTATTGTGTGACAGGAAAGATGTTTGCATACTCCATTTAATACTGCCATGGCCATTTGCTGCATGCAAGCTGCCATATACAGTAAGTGTCTCTGGATTCAGCCTACTCTTAATGGGTTTAATGTTTTACTCTGTCAGCCTGATAAATATATTGGATTTTATGTACAGTAGTGATCTGTCAATCATAGATGCAGAGAGACAACAAAACACAAGCAGCCACATGACCTGCAAGAATTACTCTGCCAATATTCTTCCATCAAAATTATCGATTTGGTTTTATTTGTCTGACTTTTGTTCAGTCTTCCACCACAATAACACAAATACAGTTATATACGAAAGGTCACAACAGGAGTCTGAACTGGATTTGGAATCGAACCGCCAATCTGTTGTCAGTGGCTCCAAATTAACACGAAGATAACTGCCATTTTCCTACCATCACCAGTGTTGTCATTAGACTACTCAGCCCAGTGCTAGTTTGCTATCAAATAATGCCAAATCCTTAATACTACATCCCCATAGTAAAAACCCAGCCAAGTAACAGAACAACATCTTGTTAAAGCATTTTTGCCCATTTTCAGACAACCCCTATTCCCCTTTTCTCTGGCCTTCTTATGCTTTGTCTCTCACTTCTTTCATTGTGTGCTCTACAGGAGGCTCATTAAGGATGCTTTCCCTGGACCTGGCCTGGGAAATGCTGCCAGTCAATCTGCATTCACACCTGTGATGTGTAGGCGCGGTAAGCCACCACCAGGGGGCTTCTGTATCGGTATATCGGAAATAATGATTTTCTGTATATTTTACAAAATTAAAACCTGGCTGTCCTTGGTTATCATGTGCAACATATAAATTATCAAGGTATAGTCATATTGTGATATTATCGGTATAGTGACTGAATTAAGTGCAGAAACAAAATACTGGTTATCAGTCCTCTCAACAAATTAAATTTACAAACAAATAATAGTTGGCAGTATTTTCAGTAGATTGTTAAACATAAATGTACCTTAATAGTGTGTGTGTTCAACCAATAAGATTTAAACTTTATGATTTAGAGCGGCATTCATCTGTATGCTGTCATTATTTTTTGCAAATTGCTGCTTTTGTAGAACCATAATGAACTTGCTGGTCGCATTTATAGATTTAATTGTCAAATCATTTATATTTATGTAATGACATGCCACTCAATAATATCATGATAACTGCATATGTAAGAGTGCATGTTCTCAGTTATGGCAGGGAGGTGGAGGTGGATCAATACGCCACAAGGCTGACCACAAAGCCCCTTACACATAACGTTCACTAAACAGCACTGCACAAACTGGTTCTCTTGTGCGTTCTTGCAGAGAGGATGTTCCCTGACATCCTGAGCCTGTGTTGTGAAGTAACTAACCGAAGATAAACCAAAGTGAGGAGGTTTGTTACTGGAGCAGATGGCAGACAGATGGAGGCGGGAGGGCGGAGCAGCAGACACACAGAAAAGGGCAGGACAGAGGCAGAATTCATCAGAGCTTCCTGCGGGCCGTGACAGGGCAGCGGACAGCAAGATGGATGTGTGGAGGTGCCCTGAATGAGAGGTGGGCAGCTGGCTCACAGTCCTCTGTCTGTTGTTGCATTCACCTGGACGCCCCACTGACATATACGCTGACAAAGCATCAGTAATATGAACATGGGCTGACAACCTTTAGTCGGTTTGTCGATTAACCAGTCAGTGAGGTCCTAGTCAACTAAAAATGTATTAGTCGATTAGCTGCATTCCAAATATCCCTGGTCATATTGTGTCAATTTTCAAACTACTTATGTGATGATTCACAGTGAGCTATGCAAGTAAAGAGCAGGGTTCATAAGGCAGACAACCACAGCATTGTTTACAATAGGATTAACATCACTGTAATGCCCGGCGATTTTTAGTGCTCTCTCCTCCACTTTCTGCTATTTCAACTGGAAATTCACCTCTCTTCATATTCCCAGCGGAGTAATATCTGTTGTGCACACAGCCCAATGAGTGCATCTCGGGTGAATACACACTGTTGCAGCTGAGACGATGGGGAGACAGACAGAAGGAGATAAGTTAGAAGCAGAGTAGTCGAATACTGAGCAGGTCCTGCCTTCGGGCTCGCAGCCAATATCCGTCACCGTGGCATTAATTATATTCTCTATTCATTACAGCACACCCGGGGGACTGCAGTTATTAGACACAGCCCAATTAGGCCTGCAGTGAGCTAACGATGCCAGGCCAACACGAGGGGCATCGGGACGGAGCAGGAGACTCAGAGGCCTGCCTCCATCAGCCTTTTCCTCTGAGCGGCAAGAGGCAGAGCAGATTGAGAAGGTGAGGTAACAGGAAACCCAACTGTATCTTAAGTAAAAACCAAGGAAATAATACAGCATATACTATATATAAGGCTTAACATTAACACTAGCCAAACACTGGTAGATTTGAATTTTGGCTAGTAACTTTTGGCTTTATTTGACAGTACAGTAAGGCGATGGGAAATCGGGGAGTAGAGTGTGGAGTGACATTCCGCAAACAGTTGATTTGATCTCACTAAACCAGGTACTGCAGACCTGATTTTGTGTGAAAAACTCTTACCCTTATAATACAGCCTTCAGAGGGTCTTGATGTCTCATTTTCTGTCAGATGTCTACTGATATGCTGTATTTTTTCTTGGGTAATTATGTGTGCTCAAATACAAAGTAAAGTTATTAGGTACACTAGCTTCAACTTGGGCTGCTTTCTCTGATCAATTCTGTAAATACAATTCACTAATGCAAAATATTATGTATAAATTGAGTACAGTTGAACTAAATAGCACCACAATGGACCTAAATTAAACACTAGCTTGATTATGCTGTAGCTGCAGCTGTTTCCATTTGGATGCTATGTAAAAAAGGTAAATCGTAAAAAGGTAACATTTACCATTTTTGAAGTGCATTTTAAAGAATGACAAATTATGATTATTATTTGTCAAGCTACTCTACGTTTGATCAGAGCATAAGTGGAATAAAGTGTCAGTTTATTTACATATCTGTTCATGTACTATACACAACACATTTTTATAAGCACAGGGTAGCTGTTTTTTGGCAAATCACAATGCAGTACTAGATTTGATCGTTTGCTTTGAAAGACCATAATGTAGGTCACAGTTGGGTTCATGTGTTTAAACTTAATAATCCTTTGTGTTTTCTGACCCCTGCTATTGTCATGATGACTGAATATGTAGGAGTGTATGTTGGCCCCTGATTCAGGCGACGCAGATAAGTGGTAATGGCCAAGAGGTGAGGCGGATCAATGTATCAGCCCTGTGCCTTGAGGCCTGTTGCTTTTAGCGTGTTTTTGGTTGATTAAACACAATCGACTGGGACTGTCAGGGAGCTGGAGGGATGGGCCTGCCCTGACTTCACTCCAGGTGAACACTGAAGACTACTTTAGGTGCCAGTAGGTGCCACTTTCCAGGGTACTAGAATTTCAATATTAAAGAAACAAAGACTCATTTAATTTAGAGGCATTCTTAACACACCAATCCATCCTATATACAGTAGTGGGTACTTGCTGTCGTTGTGGCAACCCACATTGCCTATTGCCTATATATGAATGTGGTTGTGTGATTGGTGTTTGGTGCTAGTCGGGGGAGCCGTAGGCACAGACTGACAGACACGCCTCTGTCAGTATGTCCCAGGGCAGCTGCTGGCTACACAGGTACTGTAGTTTACCACCACTTGTGTGACTGCGGAGTGAATAGGTAATGCAACTGTAAAAAAGTGCTGTATCAGCGGTAGGCATTATAAACTTAACTGTAGGAACAGGATGCAGTCTAGTATTATCTAGTATAAGTATTGTCCTTTAACAACAAAGAACAAACACATCGGTAAAATAAGACTAAAAATGATTGAAGTGGACACAATTTGCATGGAAGTTCTTTGATATATACTGTAAAGGTTAGATTTGTTGTGAGTTGGACATTATAGGTGACATGTGTGAGCAAATTTCAGAATAGTCTTGTCCACTGTTTTAAACAGTCTTGCTATCCATGGCAGGCAGAGACCCATTTGAATGCTAAACAGACAGTCATTGTATAATTGCATCCGTCTGCTCGCTCTCTATTAGTGAATTATACTTTCAGACTATCTCCTATTTTATCTTGCACAGCTCTGTCTTTGACTTTGCCCGTGCCTCCCTAACTATAGCTGCCTGTTTAGTAGGGTACCCTAAAACGATATTGATGCCTCCCTGACCAGAGAGTGCCTCCATTGGCTGATTATGCACTTTTCCCTCCAATCTAATTCAAGTAATGATCCAGGGATTTTATACTTATTAGGCATCTTGCAATCATTCATCATCTCCATTTTGCCACATAAGGATCCTATTAGATGTGAGTAAATGAGAAGCGGGCAAAGGCAGTAACTAACTGTCTGGAACCCAAGGGAATAATGCGCTCATGTACTTTTAATAGGCACAAAGGCACCTCAAGTCAACTCAAAAACAGGAAGAAATTGGCAATATCCTTAATAAGAGCAAAACCTGCAGTCTGTTGGAATAAAAGACTACAGCCATTTTAAACATCTAGGGGTGTGGAAGTAATATAGCATGCTAGTGTATAATTAATGTGTAAATGAAATGTAACCTTAAACCCTTTAAGCAGTTGTATGCAGTATCCACACATTTGCTAGTGTTTAACTGAGGCATTGTGCTATTATAAGATCTTAACAAAATGTACCTCTATTCTTTACACACATTTAAAGCTTGCATCAAATCCGCCTGTGATAAAGCATATGCATTACATAATTACCATTATGTTTACTTTACTTTCATCACGTCGCCTCGGCTAAGCCTCAGAGCGAGTGTACGTGATGGGATGTACAAACACATGACGATAAAACAACACCAGTGGATTACAGATAGATTTGATATAGTGTATGCCTTCTGTCCAGCCCTATGTTAATTGATCCCATTGATTCTGTCAGGCTTATCCGGAGTCTGCTGGCTTGTCCCGCCCCCTTCCCTCAAGTTCACTTCATAATTCTTAAACCAGTGCCTACTTCCACTCTCTGTGCAGCATTCAGTTAGGACTGAGTGAAATCCTGAATACTGCTCATTTTTAGTATACTATTAACTGTCAATATTCTGTCAATAAGACACTAAATAATGAATCCATTAGGTTTTTATAATAAAACATTCACTTTATACAGTACATGGCGGGGTTTTTTTTCTTGTTGTTTTGCTCCGGTACAGTCCTTGAGAACCACATCTTGAGCACATTTGAGTGTATATATATTTAATTTCACTTTTTATTGCGATTTTGTTTGCAGTTTGACCCCAACCATGGGTAACAACACAACAGGCAGTGAAAAAGAATCGGTAGCTAAGAGGAGGTAAGCCTGTGGTTATTAGGATTAAGCCAGGACTAAAAAGGTCTAGACTACTAAACTTGATAGTTAAACAGGGTTAAACCAAAACTAACCCAGGACTAAACCATGTCCCAAAATTCAACATTGTTCATATATTATCTAGCAGCCCTAATCTACAGTATCCTAAAATAGTGTTAAGAAAAGTACTGTAAAATGATGGCTATACTGCCCTCTCTTAATACAAATGTGTAACAAACATTTCACACGGCTCTATTTACATCACCTCTGTCCAGTAATAGCCAAACTGTTGTGAACTCACTGTAATGAAATTTTCTGTCGTCTCAGCAAATACACACTGGCGCTCTCTGCATTCATTCATATAAAGCGGGGGATTTACAGTGCACGACTGACTGGGAAATATGTCATACAGCCCTAATGCCAGAGCCACTGAGATTACCTTCCCATAGGCCGAGAGGAACAATAATGACATTGCATATTGTTGCGGCGTGCATTCAGGTAAGATTAATACTAGCGCGGGATAATAAGAGTTAATACCTAGTCCATTCTTAAGGTCACTGCTCAGTTTGTTAATTAGCGCATGAATGAACTGAGGGAGTGAATATATGACTGGTTATTACAGAGGTGTAGAAGTCATGCTGCCAGTATGAGATGGCTTATCTGTTCCTACAAGAACTGCATACTAAGTCATTCACAAAATCATAAGTTGGTAGTTAATTTTTAATGGAAAAACTATATATAGAACATTTGTAGTTCTTTGTATTATGCCAGTAAGTTTACAATATTGAAAATCTTTTTTACATCTGGAGTCATAGGTTATTCTAGTGTTGCTTGTGTGTGCTTAGACTCAAATAAAATAATATTAATCTATTTCCAAGAGGACTACTTTGGATCCATTCCTTTGGATTACATTCTATGTCCATGTCTTAGGTGATTATGACTGTGGGCCTTAAGTGGGGTGCGTCTAGTGCAATGGACTGTTGGTCACAGGTCTGACACAGAGATTAACCATTCTGTATGATTATCTGGATAGTGCGAGGAACTTAAACTATCTGTCGAGAACCTGCAGTAACACTGGGAAGCCATGCAGACTCAACGCTTGTAGTTGGATGTAAATAATTAATAGTTGTTTTTAAATCTTCCAAAAAACTTTACCTTTAGCTTTTTCTCATATTGTTATGGTTTGAACACAGCCCTTTCCATCGTTATTTGGCTCTCCAGCCCTAAGCCAGTGTGCATATCAGAGTGCAAGGATTTGAGGAAATGAAATCTTTCAGAGGCAGTGTGCTGTGATATTGCAAAATGCTGCTATCCTCATACCTGCACACACCGTTTTACCTTTTCAATATGTCCTATACACACACTGTGGTTCAACTCAGAGCCAGATGCTTGTGTGTTCACAGATTTGTTCCCCCTTTTCTGCCTGCCAATGTGCATTTTTAATAGAACAAAAAACATGTATTTACTATACTTTTTTGCATTATAAGACTCAAGTTGTAAGCAGAACCTGAACAGTATGATGCTCCATCTTTGTGTCATTTCTTACAGAGATTATTTGGGGTCATAACAATTGGGAGTGAGATGATGCCAGATATGCAAAATTCTTGGCTCTAGGACAGAGGGAAATAAGTAGAAAAAAAAGGCATCTATAGAAAATACAACGAATAATGCAGGTGCAGCATAGCTTTGTGTATGAAAGCTGATCTATATCTAAAATGGCCTCTCTCCAATTCAAATCAACCTTATCAGACAAACCCTTTAAAGTTTAATTCAGACAGTGAAGCACTTTGATGTATTGTGTCAAGAAGAGCCATGTTCACGGACTGTCTTTAATGAGCCCAGAAATGCATAAGTATGAAGTAGGCTGATATTAATTGTTAATGGGAACTTTGAAAACTGTGAATAATGAGAATAGTGTAGATTTGATATTAACTGGCCAAACTACTCTTTGGCCAAGACAGTGTTGTAGGCAAAGAGCAGTAAGAGTTTTGTCACTTTAAAATAATAAACCTCAAACAGAACAGAATTCTGACAGTCAAAACAGATCAATTCAGAATCAGAAGCTTTGTTTGTCATTGCAAGTGCAAGTGCAACCAAGTTTCAATGTCTCAAAAATCAGTGGCAAGTCAATCAAATCCTTAGTTAATCCGTCAGTGTATATTCATGGTGCTCATAGCCCAGTGATAAAAACTGTTTTTAAGTCTGTTAGTTCGGCTGTTAAGGCTGCTGTATCTTCTTCCTGAAGGCAGGAGGGCAAATTGTTCACGTCCTGGGTGAGTATTGTCTTTAATGAATTTCTTTGGCCCTGTTTAGACATGTTTAATTCACAGTTTCTTCCAGAGATTGCAGGGGACAGCCAATATTTTTTTCTGCTGATTTGATGTCTTGCTGTAGTGCTTTTTGTAAGCATCAGATCACCCAGCATACCGGACACTGATGCAGTACGCCAAGACACTTTCATCTTCTGGTATTAAAACAAATATAATGTATACAATTACCCAAGGTAGTTTTAACAGTGGATAAAAGCCAAACATGCCATTATATGGCTAATATAAATAGTATATGAGAAATTATTTACAACCATGTGCATTTGTAAAGCTCTTCACTTAGTTGAGTTTGAATGTTAATATACGGTATTTCACAAATGATTTATGGCTGTTCTTCAGCTTTTCTCACATTGATGCATCATAATACATTTCCCTCTAAAACATAACTCATGTGATTTAGTGACATTGACATGCACTTCTACAAAGATGTTTTGAATTGGAAGCCATCAACATCAACTGAGTCTAATGCAGTGTAGTAGGATACTGTGTGTGTGTGATGCCAGCTGTGTAATTTGCTTGTCTTTAAGACCACAAGTAAAGGGCACTTATTCACTTAGAACAGACCTTTTAAGGGGACATACTATTTTAACTTAAACTCAGCAGCAGTATTTTGACTCATTCATGCATGTTTGAGTTGAGTTGTTTCTGAGGTTCTGATCTTCTGTTGGAGAAATGATTATATTATGTTTTCTCATTAATTAAATGTATAATTATTGTGTAACCAGTATTAGCTGATTCTTATGCTTTAGTGATCTTTACTCTACTTCTAATCTATGGTGTG